>VZRH01002600.1:443010-458867 GCA_013397555.1 Urocynchramus pylzowi
CGGGCGGTGTCGCTCAGGTGCGCTCGGCGCTCCGCCCCCGCCGCCGGCACCGCCCCCGTGGGGCGGGGAGTGACCTGTCCGGCCCGCGGGACTCCTGGCCTGGTGCATCCCGTCCCCCCGAGGCCGGACGGCTGCGGCTGTGGGCACCCGCAAAGCGTCGTAACCCGGGCGTGGAGCTCTAAGTTGTTCTCTCCTGGGTGCCAGAATGGCCGCAGGACGCTGCGTGCGTGCAGCCCGCCGGTGGAATCCCCCGGGAGCCTGGGACAGGCATCTCCAGGCAGCCCCGGTGTCAGCTTCGTATCAGCGCCCGCGGGTGCCCGTGCTGCAGTCCGCGCGGGTATCTGTAGAGTGCTTTGTTTCCTTCTGGGATGCTTATGCCCACCCGCTCTATGTCTATTTATGTCTATGTATATTTATAGAGGCAGGTGCGGTGCTTGGCTCGTCCCTGCCCCATCATGCCATGTGCCCTGCCGAGTGTTGTGCCACCAGACTGCACAGAAATTAAACACACCTGCGTAGGAACTCACAGTCAAGAAAAGTGCTCTGCAAGGCCAGCTACACTTGCTGAATTCCTGCAGCACCCTGTGTGGGTGCTTGTGCCACTCCACCATTTTTGTATGGCTACTCTCAGCCTGGCCATGGCAACAGCTGGCTGCCTGGAAGTATTCCCATAAAGACATTCACCCTAGATGTCACTTCAATGTCCACACACCTGCTTACTGTGCCCGCGAAAATAGGGCCAGCACCTCTTGCGAGGCAGCCACTCCTGCTGTCATTTAGGTTATCCATATGGCAACTGGCTTCACCAACCTTGATTGGCTTTGTTTCTTTTTTTTTTCAGTTTTATTACATAAACAAGATTATTATTATTATTATTATTATTATTATTATTATTATTATTATTATTATTATTATTATTATTATTATTATTATTATTATTATTATGTCCCTCCAAAAGTATGCTTGGTATGTTTTTAATGTAAATACCATGCTTCAGAACTGATGCTGTGGGTGGACATGGATTACGACACTAACAAAACAATTCCACTCTTTCTGCCAGGAAGTGGGGACACCCCAGTATTTCGACAAAAAGAGCCATTTATGTGAAAGATTTTACCTGTGCACTGCTGACAGTGTCAGGAGGTAGTAAGTTTGCAGCGTCCCCAAAAAAAAAACTGCCAAAAATGTGGTGTGCTAAGAGAAGGGCTGGTCTAGCACAAAGCAAAGTGGAGACCCAAAGCCAGGCCAGAGAGGCCATAGAAGCACAGTTTCTGGCATTGTGTCCCTTGGTGACACAATGTGAAAGGTGAAAGCAGCAGCCCACTGCAGGTCAGTGATATGGCCATACGGCCAGGCCTCTCCAACACTTTGCTCTTGCTAAGTATAATTTTGATGTATTTCTCCGTAAGTGAAATATTATGGGGTAAATTGAGTTAGAAAAATTCAGCTCTCCTTGCTCAGAATATGAGAGGGTGGGAAACAGATCAGAAACCTAAACCATACAGGGTGAGCAGAGGGGACCCCGATGAATAATGAGGCGTCCTTTCCACTCTCTCCCCTTTCAGTATGTTTCTCCTATTGAGTTTTCCCTTGTGAATGTTCCTCCAGCAAAGCTCCCAAAAGATACCAGTTTCCCTTACTTCAAGTGCAAGATGTGCCTTTAGCCTGTTGGCCCTGCAAATGGGAGGAGCTGTCTGGGAGGAAAGCATTAACGTTTATTTTCTCTGTGCAGAGAGAATAAGAAGTGGTTTGTCTGGTCCCCACACCTTTACCGCCCATGGTTGCTGCAGCTTGCGGAGGAAACATTCGGGCTGTTTCCCCCAGCATGCAGGTCCTACATGTTTGTCAGTAGCCTGGATTGGGGTGGACACCAACTGCCCTATTTGCACCGTGGAGCAGCTGGGTCTAGCTGAAGAAGTACATGCCTTGTTACAGCCCTTCCTGGTAAACCTGGAGTGAAAAATGTAGGGCTAGAATGACTAGATTTCTTTTGCAACAGAAAAAACCTTTCTGTGGTCCATGAGACAGACACTATGCTTCAATACCTGCATAAAGATCATTAGGCAGATCCTTACATCCCATCTAGGAGAAGAGTAAGAACCTCCATTTCTTCTACATCTTTGCTCCATCCTTAATCTAAACAGTGAAGGGGGAGAGAATTTGTTTAGAAAAGCTGAGAGGAAAAAAAAAATTTGTTTAGCAAATGGTGTGTTGGAAAAAAGTAGCAATAATGTCAAAGAAGGAAAAGGTGAAGTACTCAATGCATATTAATGAGCAGAGGCAAGGCAAATTCAAGAAGATGAGTCAGTGTACAGCAAGCAATGAACAACTTGTGACAGTGGGGTGAGGAGTGAACAGTCTTCTGGGCAGGGCCACTGGAAGAGAGAAAATTAAAAACAAGGACTAGGCCCAGGCAGGATCAAGCAGGAATCCAGCCCTAGCTTCACTCCTCTCTCTCAGCCGGGTGCTCCTGCTCCTGTCATGCACCTTTTCACCCACTGAGTGCTCAGAAATGCAAGAAGGGACAGCAAAAACAGTTGTATCACAGCAAAGCATTTCAAGCCTCTCCAGCTCAGAGGAAAGAGGCAAGGGGCTCCCAGAAGAGTTGTGAGGCAGGGGGCTTAGAGATGAAGCAGATCGTGGGAGTGTGCTTGTCCGGCTTCTCAGCTGCAGCACCTTGCAGCCATGGGAGCCTAGTACCTGGTTAAACTGGTCGGATGGGAATTTTCCAAGTCAACACCCTGTTACTCAGGTTCCTTTGGGGCAAGTAACTACACTGGCTGGAATGTAACATCACTTCTTCAAATGTTGTGACCGGTCATGGTTTCACAATGTGTGGCAGAAACTTCCATGTGCACCCAGGACAGAGGGATTAGCATGTCAGCTGACGACTCTCCTGATATTCAAATATTATCACCTCTCCTGGATGGATTTCAGTGTCTTGATGTGTGAGACCTCAGAGGTTTCTGCTGCTCTGTGTTGCCTTGTATTGCCACATTAATTTAGTGGCTCAAAGCTGCCAGTAAACAACCCAAACCTCATCTACTGACTCAACATTATCTGCAGCACAGGGAAGCCTCTGACAAGCAAATCCCTGCACTTCCCCCAGCTGCCCCAAATTAGGACACATCACCTGCCCCCTGCTCTGCACTCCGGTTATCCACAGCAGGCAGATCTGCCTCGCCTGCTGCCAGCTGAGCCCGGAGCTGCCTCTTCTCTGTGCCTCGACCTATGTACAAAAGGAGTTTTCTGCAGGCAGATGCAAAACCGGAGCCCTGACATTAAAAGAGTTATATAAGCCCTTACACAAGCTGCATCCAGCCTCCTGGAAAGGCAGCCAGCATGGAGCTGCTGCTGTCTTTACTGAGCAGCGGTAAGCCCCTTGCATGGCGAAGAGGCAGAGTGGAGCTGCTTCATGGCTGCAGCAGCAGAAGGAAATGGAATGAACTGGCTCCCTGTCTGCTCAGAACCTGGGGAACAGAAAGTATCTGTCACAAAATGTGTGCTGGAAAGAACAGCACATCTGCAGTTGTAACACTGACGATCCCTATTGCCAGAAGTCTCAGAAACAGAAGTGGTTTGCAGGGTTTAGGGTTTCTTTTTAATGGATTCCTAGTAATGCACAGAAGTGAGACAAGCAGAAAATGTTGATACCTACTGGTCAGCACAGATAGCAATGTCAGGCCTTGTCAGCAACAGTTCAATATCCTCTTAAATAATATCAATTATGAACAATATTGTAATGTGCTGCATTCAATCAATTTATAAATTTTTTCATCCCTAAATCATTTTAAAGAGGATAACCCCAAATCAGAAAGAAGCAGAGGAAACAGCTATACAACAGCCTCAATCAAGATATATGATTGCTCTCCAAAGCACAAGCCTAGCTATTAATACCCTGTGCTCCCCTGATGAAACCAAGAGCTGCAAAACACTGCCTGGTGCTGCCTTGAGACAGTGCATGGGAGCCCAGGTGTTCAGGATATGCTTAAAGCTGAAATTCCAGGTCAGAAGCTCGTTATTACACAACCTATGCACTCTGGGATTAATCCTCTTCCAGCTCTAGGTGCTAGACTCAGATGCTAGAAAAAGTGAAAGCTGCACTGAAATATGGGCTTGTATGAGTCAATAAAGAAGCTGCTTTCCCCCCCTTTAACTGAATACAGCATGAGCTCTAATACTGTCTTACTGGGTTTAACAGGGGTCAAAAGCTAGTGATACTTTGCCAAGGCATGCTGAAGAGAGCATACATATCTATATTTTAGTAATTTGAATCCACTGACAGCACTGAATTGTTCTTTTGTGTTTAGTTAATATGTCATGTAATCTGTTTTCATTTGCTAGTCTGGCATAAAAACCTCGTAGTTTGTGGCATTTGTGGTCGACTATTTGCTTATTAGTTGTACATTTGAACTTTATAAAATAGGCCACTTGTATGCCAGAAAAAACAAAGCAACAAAACAAACTGACCTCATTATTTCCAAGTTATGCACCAAAGTCTGAGGAACATTATCTAGTGACCGCTGTGAAAGCTCTGGCAGCAGAAACCTTTGCCCTAGGCAGCTGTCACCTTCTGTTTGTTCCAACTGACTGAGTATTGCACAGCTACTGAGTTATTCTTTTTCCTTTATTCCTATCATTATCCCAGGGGTGGTTGTACTTTTTAAAAAAAAAACAAAAAACAAAACCAAACAAACAAAAAACCCAAAAAACCCAAAAACAAAAACAACAACAACAACAACAACAAAACCCCAAAAAACCAAACAAACCAAAACAGGGTTCATTTGTGGTGGGTGCTTGGCAAGCTGCTGCTGTTCCTGCATTAGACATGAAATTAATTCTTGAGCTTGTTGAGGCTGTCTGAACATGCCATGAAATTGCAACGCACCCACCTTGTGCAATCGCACGTGCACTATGTGTTATATTATCCATGTAGATTCCTTCTTGTCATACAAACCTCCTTTTGGAATACCATAACTTGCAACTCTTCTTCTTGTGAGGAGCTGTGGGCACAGAAAAAGGTGGAGACAAGCCTGATGAGGAAACAGACTTGGCAGGGGTAAGAACTATACGTTTACAATTCCAACGGGGAAAGGCTAAAGGGGTAACCACTGGATTGTTTAAAGGGACAAATGGCACCACTCTGTCAAACACAGGTGGCTGCCAGAGAAAATAGAGAAGCTGGCTCCATTCTAGTCAAGTCCCACAAAATGTAGCACTGGCAGAATCAGCTGACCCCCAACAAATTCATTCTAAAGTATTTGGAGAAATTAGCTTACCCTCTGCATGCTTTGGGCAGGACTGAAGAGCAAACTATTCTTCAAAAAGTTGCATAAGATGCTTTTAAAAAGGCCACAGTAGATACACAACAGCTCCTTCAGGTGACCCCATGCACAGTAGATCCCCAGAACCTTCAGAGTGGTACTGTCCGAACGGCTGTCTGTCTCTGTCGGACACGCGTAGGGTGGTCCGCAGGCAGCCTGCGGTGAACAGATGAGTCTGGACTCTTCTTTTGATCTTTTTCTCAGGTTGTTTATTTTATCTTATCTAAAAAGTTCTTCTTCTGCCCAGCTGAGATCCGACCAGCAAGACAGCCACACGCACACTCCCCGCCCCTGGGGCGGTTGTACATTCTTATACTGATAATTACGTATATGATATTTACAATTTTTCTCCAATTCCCATCACCTTTGTTGAACAGTGCACCTTTAGCATAAACCAATCCAAAGTGCATACATCACACAGAAGATGGATGACAAGAAGAAGAAGAAGAACCACGAGGTCGGGCCTAAATCCTCCATCTTGTCTCCATCATACCCCCCTGCACCAGAATCTTAAAACCTATATTCTAGTCTAAAAAAGCATTTGTCCTTCACCATTTACACATCAGAAACCTGTAAATCCTCATGTTGAGATAGCACGACTCTCGAAGGGTCAAAATCAAGCCACCAGGTACTTTTGGCTACATTCCAGGACTTCTGAGCCCCCCAGGGGCTCTCCCTGGGACTCAGAGCATCCGAGGTGATGCGCTGAGTTCCCACATGGTACCAGCCTGGTGGAGACTCAGGGGGTGCTGGGACACAGGACAAAGTCAGGAGCCGTCACCCACAGCCTGCAGCAGGAAGGGCAGGAGGAAGGAAGAGGAGTGATTGCCTCCTCCACAGTTCCCATCACTTTGTCTGGCAACACCTCCTTGTCAGGAGAAACTTGGCCAAGCAAAATGATTGTGCCCAGTGGTTTCCCTGGAGATGGAGACCGTTTTTGTTAACACATATATGGTTGGCACCAGCCTTAACACCACAACTGCCTGCAATTTACAGCCAGCTGCAAGAGATAATCCCTTCTGTATGATGTCAAGGCAGCTGTGTTTGTGCTCAAACTTCACTGCTCTCTTCAATCCCAGGTTTCTCTGGTTCTTCCTATGTAACTGAGCAGACCACGATGCTCTCTGATGGACAGACTCTCAGGGAATGGGCTTTCCTACCACACTATAAGCAATCCCCATTTTATCATCTGGCAACACTCACATGCTCCCCCACAGGCCAGATATGAGGCTGAGCCCTGGTCCACTCAGTGAGAATTTTGCCATCTTAGGCCAAGGCAAAAGCTCTTTGACAGTTTCAGCAATATCTCCCAATCTCAGGTCAGAGTAACTTCCACAGGAAGTATTTAGTGTTTACTGGATTTGTGGTGCACGGAGCACAGCTTGCACTTGTCTCTGCTCTCTGTCACTGGATTTGCTCCCCTCCTCTTTGTGTTGCTTTCAATAAGTTTTATATTATTTCATTTAACTGAGCTCCAGTATTACCCACTCTATTACATTTCAGTTCATGAGAAAAGTTCATCTAAGGTATGATCAGGCATATCACCATTATTTTTTAGCAGTTTATGAAATATCACTCTGTTTTGCCAGCAATATCATCTAACTATCTTATCTCAAGGGACAGGAGGAGCATTATGGCCCACTCAGAGTGTATTTTATAAGTGGTGAGCAGCCGACAGGATGCAATTAAGCCAAGTATTACAGTCACAATCTGCAAAGGTTGCCCTGTAAGCTGTAAAGTCTTGGTTTGATGCCACTTTGCTGTGGTAGTCTTCAGACTGAAGTATATCTTGTACTTTACGAAGGTGTTCCTACACATTCACTTCAGCGCATTCTCTGAAAGTTACCTTCCACTGGTATAGCCGTAAAAATACCCTAGAAATTACCAGCTGGTAACATCTTTCCCATCTTTCTCCAAACCCTGTTGACTGGAACTGTGTTACCTGAGGTTTTTACTAGGAGGATACATGTTGAGAGGAGCATCTTCCCTGTACTTGAAGAGTCAAGACAAAGTGAGCTTCAAAAGACAGAGACTCATGGCCTATTCTCTTTTTTTCTCTGTTTCCAGGTTTGTGGTTGAAAGCCTCTCGATAAATCTTGACCAGTGTCTTTTGGATATATGCCACAGCACTCTCATTCCTGATCTCACTTTTCTTCTCCCTAAGTCACCAGCACATGCAGAGGAAGCTCCTAGGAAGTTCTTCTTATTCCTCTTTTTCTTACCTGAAAATGCCAGATTTATTGAGAAAGCACTTGATCCTGGAAAGCTTCTTCTAGAGACTTGCTCTGTGTGCTAAATGGGCAAAGGTATCTGGGCTCCATTTGTATTGCCTGTCCCCCAAGCCCCCCAGCTGGCTGCCTGCCTTGATCACAATGAAGGAGGGGTGTGTAACACCAGGAGTAATGGGTACTAGTTGCTCAAAAGAGGAATCAGTTCCACCTTTTAGCATTTTTAGCTCTTTTGGGGGCTGTGACCAAACGGGCTGGTCCTCAGTCAGCTACTGCCAGAAGAGCAGGACCCAAAATGGAAATGGAAAGCAACCATAGCAAGGTGCTTTCTACTCCTTCTATTGTTGTGCCAGACAAATGTCTGCTTACCTAAAGCCTGCAGTATAAAGCCAAAACAAGAGAAAGAAGTCCAAAACCATATCTTCAGGCTCGCTCACTCACTCTTTGATCCAGGAATTTTTTTTAATGTAATTGCAAACTAAAGAAATTCCCTGCTTGCCAGCACAAGAAGACTCAGTTTTAGCCAGCTGCTGTACCATCATGGTGCTTTCTGAACAGCATCCTTCATGCCCTCATGACACCTAGCCAAAGATAGTACTGGAAGAAATTATCTTGGTATCTTATTGCAGCCAAGAATTCCCTGCTGTCCTATCCCCAGTGCCACTAGGGGTTCATGCAATCTGCACAACATGACTTGACATCACTGATTGAGAGAGATGAAAAGGAAAGTGTGAATGTAATCAGAGCAGGAGCTAATGGAGAGGACAGAGAAACATGTAGAAAAATGACAGTTTCCTCTGTCGGGCAAGAAACAGCAGTATGTTTTATGCCAGGAGTTCTTGACATTGCCACTGCGAACTCAGGCAAGAACTGGGATTCAAACTCTCGCAGTGGGAAATTGCCCCTTCTGGATGCAGGCTTTTTAGTGGTCTACATTTCCAATCCTTTGCTAGAGAGGGAAAAGCAAGGGGAAAAAAGCCACTAAACCACTGAACAGTTCCCCTAAGGATTCAGCTTCTTACAGAAAAAATCTGACCAGTGATTTTCCTGCTTCCTCAGCAGCTCCCTCACACCTCTGGAGAGCAGGTCCAGCCATCCTGTGCTTCCCTGCACAAGGTCATCCCCAGCTGTGAGCCTGCTGCCCCTGTCGTGTCTAGCACTCGATCTTCTCTGCCAGAGAATGGGGTGGAGCCTGCCAGAAGCCACTACATCCCCTTAGCCTATGGCATAGAACTCACAATTCCCTCTAATAAACCCCCATGCTGTTGTTGGGGCCAGTAAGCTGGAGTTTGCAGGGCTGGATGGCACCTCACCTCGGAGGGAGGGAGGAAGGGAGGGAAGTAACTCTTTCCTGCTGCTCAGTGTACTGCCAGGCTGTTCTGCTCCAGGAAGTCCCAAAGGCAGGAATTGTGCACACCAAAAGCAACAGTGGAAGCTCCAATCCTCATCTATCCAAGGAGATGCTCTTGCCCCTTCCATTACTGCACAACAGCCTCCACTGGCATTGGGCAGGCAGACACACACTCTCCTTCCTGACTGCACAAATAGATTTGTACCTTCCTGCGGTTTCCAACGGCTGGCGAGAGCTCCTCGCTAGGTGGAGCTGCCGGAGCGAGCACGGCAATGCCGGGAACCAGCCCCGGGATCGCTCCGACCCGCACCGCGTCCCAGCCCTGCTCCCCGAGCTCCCAGTGCTCCTGACACCGCCGATATCCCTCGACTTGTTTCGGTTACACTGAAACTGAAACGGAGAAAGCAAAATCTTTTCTTAAACAAAGTTGTCGTACGAAGTATACAGCTATAGGTGGTTTTCTCCATCCTTTGGGCTGAATCTGCTAATCAATGTGGCCCTGTCAGCCTTCGATGTGACGGAAAATGCTGAAATATGATTTTCTAAAAATCATAAAATTATGCACATAATGATAGCCACTGCCACTGTTTTCTCCCTCCCACCCCCATTTAGATCATCAGTTTAATGATTTTCAGTTCCCTGACACTGAACCACCCTCTGCCAACAATTCCTAAGCAAAGCTCTCACTGCTGATTTCCATGGCGGGGTTGCTTAAAGATCGATAGCAGCTATGGCCTAGTGTACATATATTTGTCTCACGGAGTGAAAGAAACAGCATAAAAGCTCCACCTTTGCCAATTAGATTTCCATACATTTTTGCTGCTAAAGTGGAGCCAAAGTAAAGCCAGACATTAGTTTTAGCCATAGAGTAGATGGTTATCCACATCAAGAAATCCCTCACGTGGATGCCAGGGCAGTGCCTGAATCCATATCCAGCAGTTGTGGGGACACTCACTGCCCTGCAGGTGCTTGGGAGGCTCCGCTGGTCAGCCAGGGCTGGGGGATGATGGGTGAACTTCTGTTGGGTTTAAACTGATGTTTTTATCCGCATCTCATATGCACACACACTGCAGAGGGGGAAGTTTCTGTGCAGCAATGTTCAATGGAAGGGAAAAGGAAGGTAACTTTGGAAGACTGGCATCTTCACAGCCCTTAGGCAAAGATGAATGAAGGAGATGGAGCACCAGTGTGTCTTGTCCCTGCTGTTGCACACCTGGCCTACTGCAGGTACACTTTGGAATCACTGTTAACAGCAGGTTTCCAAAATAGTTTCCTTGCCTGGGGCTGATCAGCTACATGCATCCAGTCTTCACAGAATTCCCACCTGGAAATGAAGGAAACCTCTCACCTGCCATCACACCACAGACTGAGATGTGCAGAGGCAGCAGCAGTCCCATTGTTGCTGCTCGCAGATGGAGAGAAGGGCCATCCCTACCACAAAGACTTCAGTCTTTAGCAAGTTAGAGGGAAATGCCTTGTCTGAGTGCCAGGTCACATCACAGGCACATCTGTGCTGGCTGCAGTGTTTAGTAGCACCACACAGGAATACACAAATATAGGAATGTTGAGAAATCTGTTGTGCACTAATTAGGATAGACAGAGGGCTGGTAATCAGTAATGCCACAGGACTGTTGCTAGCCGGGCTTTGGAGCTAGGATGCCAGCAGAAGGGTGGGTGCACCTGTAGCAGACCCCTATGGCCATATTAAATTGGTATGTGATGTTTCTACAATGCTGTGTAACGGTGGAGGTGGTGACTAGTTCTGGAGGTGGAAGCTGGACAAACTTCAGGTAAGACTTGTACTGCCAAGAGGGGAGCGTGCAGTGTGGGCAGAACCTGAGCAGGGCATGGGCCTGGGGTGGGAATGAGGCTCGGAGCAGGACTGCCCCAGGAATGGTCTCCAGTGAACCTGTGGATTCTGGATAGAAACTCCGCACTTGTAATCCTCTCCTCCTGGCTTCCCCCAGCAGGGGTCAGGCTGAACCAATGATCACAAATCAAAAGTAAAAGTAACTACTCCGCTTCAGCAGCGAATATTCTAATGTTCCAGAAACGAGAAAAATATTTTGCCTTCCTGAGGATACGGAAAATGCTTGAGCATTTCGCTTAAGAAAAGCAAAAGAATTGTTGAAGTAGTAACAGAGGTGTGTGCAGACTGCAGCCTGCAACATCCTCCTCTTTGCAGCTGTTTTAAAAAGGCAATGGCCGTGTCCTGTTCCCACTCAGTCTCAGCCTCCGCTCCCAGTTACTCCGGATACGCTTCAGTGTAAATGCAAAGAGAAATTCGGACAGAATGCCCGGACCACAGCGTTAGCGCGGCAAAGGGACGGGAGCGTGTCCTCAGAAGTGCCTGGAAGCCCCCGGGGAAGGCAGACCTCGCAGCATCCGCCACCGGCTGGAGAGGGAAAGCTGCTACCCGCACAAACCATTCCTGCGCGGTCAGAACAAGTGAAAAACGCAGTGCGGTGCCAGTCCTAGGGCGACTCCAGCACACTCCCAGAGAGAGATGGCAGCGTTTCATGGCCCTTGGCACTCTGAAGAGTAACTCACGGAGTCCGCAGTGGGATCGCCCGCGAAGTGACGCCTCTGACCTAAGCTGTTACCAGAGGTCTGCGGGCAGACACTCTGGAACAAGAATGCTAAAAAGCAGGTGAAATGTACCCATCTCCTGAAAAAAGGCCCATCTCCTGAAAATTTTTCTGGTCAGCTATGTCTTAGTTTATCGCCTATCAAGAGGACACAGGATGGCATTTTATGCGTGGAATTTTAATGATAAATTTATTATATTTTAGTGCATTATTTGCGTCCGATTTTGTAGTCTTACAAGAAATTTCCGTTTCCACATCTCCATGAAATGTCTGATTCATTTTCTTGGCTCGTTGTAATGCCTCAGGCTACATCACTAAAGAATCAGTGCTTTGCATTAGATAAATATAAGACCAAATCTGATTAACCTATTAACTATTTTTAATTAACTTTTACTGTTCTTCAAATATTCCGTGTTTTGGAGGAAGCAGAAAGAGAATGAGAGCAGGCTGGTGCTGTAGAGATGTATGGAGCTAGCATATGGACCGAGATTATTCATCATCATTGGCAGCAGCTCTGCTGTAGGGAATCTTGCAACAATGCCACAATTTTCCTGCTAGAGTGAATGTCATAATGGACACATTTGTGGGGTGAGTTATGGCCAAGATAGAGAAAAATTTCAATCTTTATAGCGTTTTTATGCTCTCTCTTCCTTTTTGGTAATCAGATCTTGATTAAGAGATCAAATTAGCACCCAGAACATTATGCTTTCCTGGCTCAGCTCCTTCCCACGATGCAGGGCAGGCAACAAATGATTCAGTGGCTTTACAGTGCTTCTAGAACAAAAAGGTGTCTATATACCTATCCACCACTTTAGGAAAGTAACCAGCTGCTTGCTTGCAATGAGGAACATATAGTAGTGGCAAAATATTTCATTTGCTGAATAAAGTGACTGCTTAATTTAATTCAGACAAGCTCATCTCATAGCCACGATGACTTATTAGGGAAAAAGTTGGGCAAGGTGGGGTTCACTGTGTCTGCTGCTGAGGGCTGGAAGAGCCCTGTAGGGCAGAGCCAACCCTTCCCTCGAGGGCAGCACCCCTCGCGCAACTGGACCCCGCGGGCGGCACGATGCTGCAGTGAGGGTTCTGTCTTTTCAGCTTGAAGAACATCTGACCCTGCAATGCCAAAGCACGTTCGACCTTTTAATTTTAGGTGTCCTCATGGTTTGGTTGGGGGTTTTTTCCCCTTTCAGATACGTTGGGACCATTCTGGTTGAAGTGAATTTTGGAGGCATAGCTGCTCCAGCACTCCAGCACTCGTACCTCCTATGACTCTAAAGAGCAAAACCGCTTTTTTTACCGTTTTTTCCTCTCTCTCTTTTTTTTTTTTCCTTCTTCTTTTTTTCCCCCTTCCTTACAAGGCTTCTTCTGTGTACCTGTGAATTCATTCACACGTCTTCTTTACTTCCTCCCGGGGAGGCATGGCTCCCCGTCGCACCTCAGCCCCTCCCTGCCCTCAGCCCCCGCCCCTCGCAGCCCGGGACCCCGCTGTCCCTGCTACCCTGCCGTCCCCGGGGCTCCACAGGCTATTTCCCCGAGGCCCCGAGGGGATTCTGAGGGAGCTACCCTCCTCTCGCGGCTTTGCATCCTCCGGCTTGCCGCTCCCCCCTGCTCTCCGCTGCCCCGGCCGCAGGCCGGCCGCTCGCTCCTCCTCTCCGTCCTCACCCCGCGCTTGCCTGATGGCTGTTCTCTCGTTCATGATTGGACTTGGTCGTTGCTCTATCTGAAGCGGCGAAGCGCTTACGACGAGACTCCGTGAAACTGGTGAAATGCAGCCGGGTATTGGTGAGCAGCCCCGGCTGCAGCAGGTCCGGTCAGTAAACCCATCTGCTCAAGGAGTACTTCGGCTGCGGCGTTTCCAGGCTGCGGCTTGCTCACTCTGTTAGTGAAGCTTGTTGCTGGGGTGGGTTTCATCCCCACCGCTGCCTGGGGTGCTCACGGTATCCCCCACCCGCTGCTCAGCTGCTGAGCGGCGGAGCCCAGCCCAGCCCCGGATGCCTCCTGAGTTACTTTGCCTCACTGCTTTAGCTTAGGGACTGACTGTCCTAGCTTAGGGAAAACAGAAGCTGAGTGTGGAAAAAGAACCAAATATTAACATTTTCGAATATTTCCGTTGATAAAGACGGAGAGGAGGTAATTCTGGCGTCTGCTTTTGAATCCGTTTCTCATGCAGGGACAGCCCTATGGGCGCCATCCTACCTGCGATGCTATCTTTAGGGAAGAAGTTGCACGAGGACCCCCCCAAAATCGTTTTTTGCAATACGCTATCAGTTTCTTACAGTAGAAAAGGAGGAAAAGCGCTTGTGCTGGAGGGATTGTTTTGTTTTGCTTCCTCTAGAAAACAAGCCGAGAGGCGCCGGGCGGCGAACTCCCGGCCGGGCCGGGAAAGAGGCGCGGTGCGAGGGGAAAGGGCCGGTACCATCGGTCCGAGCGCGAGGCTGGCAGCGACCGCTGCCCGCACAGCCCCGGGCGGTACCGCAGCTCGGGTTGGCCCGGCAGGATCGCGCTGCAGGCTCAGTGCCCACTTCCCTCCGTGCCAGCGCAGACCCGCGGCCGAAGTTGCTGCCGCTGCTGGTGCCCGGCCCTAGGCAGAGTTCCCTCGGGCAGCTGCGGGGATGGAGGCAGCGATTCCGGGACGCGGGAGAGCCGCTGTCCCCGTACCGTGTCCTCTGCAGGAAGGAGCAAAAGAGGCTCCCCTGGGTGCTGGATGCGCAGCGGGGCCGCTCCGCGCCTGCCTCAGCACTTACAAAAGCGGTTTAGCATTTCTCTCCCCCCTAATTCAAATGCAATTCGGTCTCTGAGAGGCGGCTCCCCCCTCTCCATGACCGCTGCCGGAGCTGAGCCTGGGCGCGGCCGGGGCCGGCCGTGCGGGGCTGCCGCGGTCGAGAGCTCGCTGGCTCCTCTGCAACCAGCAGGAAAGCACTTTTTTGGTTTTTCTTTTGGAATATTTGCGAAGTGACAAGACGATAAAAAAAAAAAAAATCGACTCAGAGATGCTTCCCGGAGGTGCCTTTCTTGTGGCTGTGTCAAAGTTAAGGCGAGGCAAGATCCTACGCGCCCTTTCTCCAAGTGTATTCCGCAGATTTATAACTTAAACTAAAACAATTCAGAGCAACAAGGGATTGCTTAGAAATAGAAGGAAACATCCTTGCAGGTAGAGGACCAACGTGCCTCCTCTTTAGCTAAGATTCGTAATTAAAATAAAATTAATTTTCACATCATCCCGTTTTTCCACGCTCGAGGAAAATAGAGTTCCCCACAGGTACAACCCACGGGCACAGACAGCACAGGGTAAAAATTGTTCAGGGTGATTTTGCATCACTCTTCCGTGGAATGCTTTTTAGGGGACAAATAGGATTGGTTTTTACCCTTGCAGACTTAGGCTACTGGAATTGCCGTGAGCAGCCGGGGGCGCTGGGCACAAGTGTCTAGGGGGCTCGCTGTTATCGAGGGCCTCGGGTGTACAGCACCGAGCAGTGCCGAGCCGGAGGGACCGGGCCCGGCGGCATCAAGACCCGGTTCCAGTGGGGACAGAGAGCATCCACACGGTCCAGAGGCGTGCGGGAAGGGCTGAGTCAGTTCACACCATCCGCATACCAAGGAAACGCCGGGGCAGGCCCGGCCCGACCGGGACTAGGGCGGCTCTGCTCTCTGGAGTCGCTCCCAATGCACAGAGACAGAAAGACAGAGAAAGAGAGAGAAAGGGAGGAAGAGAGGGAGAAAGGGAGAAAGAGAAGGAGAAAGAGAAGGAGAAAGAGAGAAAGAGAGAGAGAGAGAGAAAGAAAGAAAGAGAGAGAGAGAGAGAGAAAGAAAGAAAGAAAGAAAGAAAGAAAGAAAGAAAGAAAGAAAGAAAGAAAGAAAGAAAGAAAGAAAGAAAGAAAGAAAGAAAGAAAGAAAGAAAGAAAGAAAGAAAGAAAGAAAGAAAGAGTGATACGGATAGATAAAATGATGGAGAAAAACAGAGGAATTCAATGAGAGAGAGGAAAGAAAAAGAGAAGGAAAGAGAAAATGAAAACGGAAAGGAAACGAGAAAATAAAGGAAGAATAAATAAAATGTAGAAAAATAAATTACAATTTACAAATAAAAATAAGACGTAAAAGAGAAAGGAAAAAACCAAAGGAAAAAGGAAAGCAAGAAAGAAAAGGAAAAAAGAATATAGAAATGAGAGGAAAAAAGGGAAAGCAAAAGGGAGAGGAAAGAGGAGAGGAAAAAGGGTGAACAAAAGGGAAAAGGAAAGGAAAAGGGAAAGAAAAGAGAGGAAAAGGAGGAGAAAAGGGAAGAGATAAAGAACAGAAAAGAGGGAAAAGAAAAATGAAAAGGAAAATGAAGAAAAAGGAGAGGGGAAAAGGAGAAGAGGGGAAAATA
>VZRH01002601.1:3928-89149 GCA_013397555.1 Urocynchramus pylzowi
AGAAAAAAAAAGGGGTAGAGCAGGGTTTTATTCCTCTTTCGGCTTACACAATGCCGGGGCCGGGAGAGGAGGGAACGAGCCCGGCGCTCTGCGGCTGCCTCGGCGCGGCTGCTCCGGCTCTCCTGGCCGGGGTACCGGGGGCTGCCCATCGTCCACCGACACTCCCACCTCCACCCCCATCTTTCCCTACTAGTTGTAAAGGCAGGAAGGGAAAGGCCGGTCGTTTCCCAGAGAGCTGACTCAGCCCTGCCGGCTCACGCCATTACGATATCCCCGCGGGTTTTGCGAGGCGGTGGGAGAGAAATCAAGATACCGCGGGGTCAGGATCACCGGGGTAGGGACCAGCCGGGGCCCAGCTGGGGGTCTCCGCTTGCACACCCTCAGCCCCTTTCCCCGGCGGCCACTCCGCCAGTCCCGCTCCCAGCAGCCCGGCCCCGGCCCTTGCCCGCGCCCTCCCGAGTGCCCCCGGGCTGCCTCGAGTGCTCCAGCGGTCCCCGGCCCCTTTTCCAGTTCACCGCAGCACCGACTGAGGCTTTCCAGTTAATTTACTTCTGCACAGAGACCCAGCTGGCCACCAGTTGCAGTTGGCACAATCAAAGTGGAATCGCAGGGAAAAGAGCCCAACGCTGTTCGCTTGGTTAGGCTGGTTTTGTCTGGGGCGCTGGAAGAAAGAGCAGGGGATTCGCACGAGCTCACGCCCCCCTCTTCGGGACATGTTTTGGAAGCCAAAGCCGGCTGGGCTCCTTCTCCTCCAGGAAAGGACTTTTAAAGAAGATATTTAATAGCTAACCTCTGGATCGCTGCCACGGACAGCACGGTGAACAATCCAAAGACAAATGTCAGCTGGCTTCTCAGGGCACGAGGTTCCCTCCTTGCGCGGGGGCCTGGTCGAGGTCAGCAGCAGTTTCGGCTCAGTCCTTCATGCAGGCAGGAATTTATGTCGGAACTGTATAAACTGCGGGAAAACGACATTTTAAAAGTGCTGCAGAGCCATATCCATAGGGAATGGGGCCGGCGGAGCCGCTCCCCGGCAGCCGCCCCTAGCTCGGGCCCGGGCCAAAACCCCCGCGAGGAGTAAGCTGCTGCACACACGTGTGGGGAGCAGCGGGCGCTGGCTGCGCGGCCGCGGAGCTGGGCGGGGGGCCCCTGCCTAAGCGGTGAGAGACCACCGCAGGCCGCTCCCGACAACTCTCTTCGCACACAGCTTTTGGCTTTCCTTTCCTTCTGTCACAGAGCCCTCGGTTTTAAACCCCACTCCCTTCCTTGTGCGGGACTTCCAGGCTCAGCGGAAAAAAACCCCAGCTGTTTCTGGGATTTCCCGGCTCAGGGGAAATAGAAGCGGCTGGGTTTACCCTGTCCCTGCCATGTGTCTCCTATGGGGTGAAGAAGATATCGCGGGAGAAGTTCCTGGCTGGGCAATCCCAGAGTGCCCAAAGCATTCTCCTTACTTTTCCAACGCATCTGCCTTGTCGAAGTACTTCTCAAAAGGAACCCGCTGCGGTCCGTCTCCAGCCCGAGAGAGCATCACCACGGACAGAGGAAAAACTTTTTCTTCCCCGTAGAAGCGGCCCAGGCGCCGGACCCACTCCGCGCCCTACAATAGCCGTGGGCACCGCGAGACTGCGGGGAGGGATGGAGGGAGGAAGGCAGGGGAGGTACGGGAAGCAAAAGAGGGGCCGGGGGCCACCCCACCGCCCGCACCCCACTCCCGACCGGCAGCTGCTGCCTGCGGGTCACATGCATATGGATGTGAACATATGGACGCGGGCAGGATCCGCACCGCAGTGCCACAGCGGGGACGCAGGTTACAAGGGGAAGCCCACGGCCGGCGGGCGGACGGAAGCGGCCGCTGGGAGGAGGAAAAGGAAGAGCTCTCCGACCGCGGGGTAACGAAGGGGTCGCTCTACTCGGGACGTGTGCGCTGGGGGGAAGCCCACTCCGTAGGCCGCTGTCACCCGGTCCCCGACAAGGCCCTACACCAGCTCTGTCACAGCCCAGAGGGCTCTCTCGCTCCGACAGCAACTCCAACGCAGAGCCCACGACGTAGGCAGCAGGCAAGGCAATGCCTACACCCTGCCAGAGGAATGCCCAAGCCAACAGCCACGCGGGGACAGGACGACCATTTCAGCGGTCGATGGCTTCTCCCGCCCTTTCCCTCACGTGTGGTCTCCTGTGATGAGCTCCTGACATCCCGTTATCGCTCATCACTTCTCAGTGCTATTAATTTTTAACGCCTCCCATATAACACGCACGCCGTCTTCCCTCCGCTCTCCCTCCGTTTGCTGCCGTGATGTTATTTCGTGCAAGACTTTCGTTGTACTTCTGCCAGTCGCCCCGAGGCTTTGCTTTAGGCACCCCTTCCCTCGGGACATGAGTCGTCCCTCAGGCCAGAGAACCCGGAGGTTAAAATGAGGGTGATGGGCTTTCACCTCTGGCCCGGACACTTCGAGTCCCTTCCCGTGTCGCGGCAGCGGGGAGGCACCGCTGGGAGAGGCGCTTGCTGCGGGATCCACCGCTCAGAGCCGGCGTCGCTAGCCGCAAATTAAAAAGTAAGATGAACTGCTCCCTCCTAATTGCAGCTCCGCCTTTACCTTCTGCAGCGATAGGTATTCCCGAAATACGCGTTTCTGGCGGCGTTTGCCAGCTGTCTCCAACAGCGGTTGCAAGTCTCCGTGAGGGATGCAAACATCTGCCGGGGAGGAGGAGGCGGCGCTGCCGCGGGAGCAGCGGGCACCCCGCACTGCACCCACACCGAGCCCGCACCGCACCCGCCGCGCGCCCGGCAGCGGCTCCGCGCGCCAGCGAACGTGGTTGATAAGAATAAAGTTATTGATACAAGGGCACGAGCAGGCAGCACCGCGCCTCTCTGCATCCCTCGGGAGTTCAAGCCTTGCCCGGAGGCCCGAGGCTTGCGGGAGGCTCTCGGCGGGACCGGTCGGTGCCCGTGCTGCCCTCCGGGGGTGGCGGGCTGCGGGGAGGGCCCGGCACCGGCCCCGTGGCAATAACCCGCTTCCACACACACAAGTGCATTCCTGTAATAACGTCCTCGATCATTTATTAAAAGTCACGTCAAGCGAGCCTATATAATTCATCTTTATGCAAATACATCAATGTCAAGCCATTAGTGTATTGCTCAGTTTTTTTTTTTTTATTAAAGTGCATTCTTTTTAATTCAGCTCAGTAAAATATGAGCCCTATTGCTCAAGAATTATAGCAACTATTAAGAGTAACATATGGGCAACATGCACTCAGAAAATAAAAATCAACAGATAAAGTGGAAGGGTCACAACGAGGAGCAAACACTTAACAAAATGGCAGCGGGGTAATAGATTTTCCGCCCGAGCCCCCGGCTCTGGGGTGTCAGGAGGAGCTCGCCGGCGCGATGGTGGGGCGGTCCTGCCCAGAGCCTGCAGCCATCCCCGCCCGGCTCCGGCACCTTTCCCGGTCCCTTCCTGGCCGGGACTGCGGGAGCGCAGCCCTGCCCCACAGACACGCACCTCCACACCGCCCCCTTCCGCAGCCCCCAAGTCTATCCCGGATTTAATGAGAGAGTTGCCCACATCCTCATCACCCCAGCATGGTAATTGAGCAGATCTATTAACTTGTTACACTAGATTTGTTTAAAGAGACTATTACACAGTCATTTAATCAATTTGTTACACTGGAGGTCCTGACTTATGAGACACTTGCCGTATGATTCCTTAATGACTGAATTAATTTGTTTTAATAAAACCAACATTGTGTACAAGCACATTTCGAGAAATGTAATTTTGGAGACGGAACAGTCCAATGCTTCATCTGATTAAGTCTTTTCGATGGTTTATCAAAGACGGGCGTTGCCGTCATAAACTGCATGTATGAGGTATTTTTCTTTTTTATAGCGTCATTAATTTAATATGGATCATTAGCTCTTTATACACATGCATGTTCTGACAAATGTACCCAATGAATAATGCACCTAATGTGTTTGGGCTCAAATGCATCACGCCATAAACAGAAACTGCCGCAAAATAAATAACAATAAACAATAAGAACAACAACTAATATCTCAGCCGCCCCGTTCCCTCCCGTCCGGCTGCGCTCCGGGCCAGTTTCGGGCCGGAGGAGCCGGGGCACTCTCACGCCCTCACATCACACCGGGCTCACGGGGACGGGAGCGCCGATAGATTTACGGTGAGTTAAGGTTATTCCGAGAGCAGATGTAGGACAAGAAAATCGGTTTTGCTCCTGATGGGAACTGACGTGTGTGGAATAAGTGTAAATAAACACGAGGGTTCCCAAGAAAAGGAACTTGATGATATCGATTATGTAAAATAATCGCCGCATTACAAATGTTAATGTACTATGGTAATGCACTGCAAACAGCCGGCGTGCGAGGGCCGGCGCTGCGCAGCGGAAGGAAAGAGCAGCTTCGGGAAACGCTCCGGGAATCGGGACGGCCGCAGCAATACCAACAGCGTTACCTACAGTAGTGTCGCGATGACGGGAGAGATGACCCCTCTGCGGCCCCACGCTAGGCACCACGGGGGCGGGGGGCCCCCCACCCCCAGCCGGGACCCCCGCCCGGTCGCGGCATCGCCACACGCGGGGCCGTGTACAACGCCAAGTGTCAAAACGACTTCTATACAAAACGTCCCAGCTCCTCCATATTCGTCAGAAGAGGTGCCTGAACAGATTGTTCTCATCTAAATTCTTACATGCTGCCTTTGAAATTCCTCGCCCTGACAGTGTGGTTTGGTTTTGGTTTTTTAAAGTAATTTCCACCAATGACCTTGTGGTCCAGGAAGTCTGCTGAGCATCTACTTCTTCTTAGACACTGGGCATCTCCTTTTTAAACATGAACATGTATTTCTTGGACTCCAGCGGAACATAAACCTCAGCCAAAAATGTGACACTGTTGCTACACCTGGCACCTCCTGCCCCGGGTAAGTGTCCACTGGCCTCACACCTTCCTCTGCAAACAGTAACCACAGCTCCAGAGCAGCAGCATTTTCCACACTGTAATCATCTGCACATAGCAGAACTTAAAATAGAAACCCGAAGAGGCTTACTGCTCAGGAAAATAAAACGAGATGGTGAAAACACATCTTCAGAGCCGTTTTTCACCCTCCTCACATGGTTTATCGTAGATAAACTATCCTTTTCCCTTAAAGGTACATGTTCTATTCCCTTTATAAATGCAGGCAGCACACACACCAGCAATGCGTGCAGGAGGTGTGTTTAAGTAAATGGATTCGACCTTTTGGCCATTTTGGCAGATGCTGCCTCTGACCACCCCAAAAAGCTTGTTTAAAGTTAACAACATTAAGCATTGGAGGTCACAAGGCCAATTCAAGGTAATTTTAATTCTAGCTAAAGGTTAATTAGATCACTGCATTAAAGCAAAAATAGACTATATTCAACTTTAATGAGGACAGACTGTTTTTTTACACACCTCTTAACTGCTCCCTTTATGTTAAGGATATAGGGTATGTATCAAAGATGAAATCTTGCTGTCAGTTCCACAAATCAAGTTACAGGAGCTCCGCTGGCTTTACACTGGCAAGGCATAAATACAGATCTCGGTTTGTTTGAACTCTTTTTTTATTTGCAATATTGGGCATCTGGGTTTCCTGCTACTTTTTCCTCTGTCCCCTCACAGAGAGCCCAGGGTTGCTTTGCTCTGCTCTGCTCTGAGGAACATTAGCCTCAATGTCCAAATGTGCATGCCAGAGGTGGGATCATTGAAGTCAGCAGGACTCATGGACTGTGAGGTGCTTTTCCTGGACTGATATTACCAACTAACAGAGCCAACAAGCCTCGTTTGGAAAACTCCACAATACTTTGCTCAGGAATCTAAGCATCTCCTGATCTGGCAAGTGTTTGTGTGCTTTCATAATACTTTGCACCCTGCACCTGAAAAATCCAGATTTTTTTTTTTTCCAAAAAAATCCAGATAGAAGAGACCATGGAAATGACAGACCTTGGTTTGAACCCCATTATCCCTTCTGAGGGAAATCAAAGATCTCTACCTGTGTCTCCTTTCTCACATGCAATGCCCTGGCTGCTGGGCTGCAGGATATTCTGGTGTGGACTTCTCTCTGGATGGAGCTGTTCAGCTTTGAGTCAGCAACTACATCAGAGCTGAGCAGAGAGGCCAGACATCCTTTTTTTTTAGTGAAATACCCTCACTGATGGGCCTCTAGCTGATCAAGATTCTTATCCCTCATGTCTTCCCAAACTGGATGCATAATTCCAATCTTCTTCATAGACACTTTCTATGGGAGAACTTAACCCAAATTATGGTTCCTAGGAGAAAAATGTGGCTTGGCAGATATTTTTCCCAGCAAAACCCTGCACTGTAGTGAAAATTCCTGATCAGTTCAACATATAAGATCAGGCCAGAACCTCAGGCTAGAAGTAGGGGTTTGTATTGTTTATTAAACTACAGGTACTGGATGAATCACTGATGCACAGGGGTAATGGTGTGACTTATGCTCCCAATGTGACCAATTGATCCAGAACAATTGCCCAAGACCACCAGGACATACTCTAAAGCCCCCACTCTGACTCCCCATGAAAGTGTGACTGGAGTCACCAGGAAAGGCAAGCCATCTGAGGGATGAGAGATACCGAGACACAGGCAAGTTGGAGCACCAGGCAGGTCACCAGAGGGAAAGAAGTGACAAAGGGAGAGCTGGGGAGCTTATGTGCCAAACAAAACAATGAAAACCATGAATTATCAGTTTGCAGCACCGGTCACTAAAGTTATTTTCATCTTAAAGGAAGAGAGTGTGAATGGTACAACAATAGCCAGTGAGGTACCCTCAAAAGAAACAGCCTGGAAATAGGCCCTCCTTCACATACCTCGGGGTACAAAAAACATCTACCAAAATCAGGATTGGGTGGGTTGTTAGTTATTTATGATCACTGAAAAGGCTACATTTATTGGATAATTTATTTATAATGAATAATTCAACCAGTTTTATTTGGAAGAGTTTCATTCCCTCAGCCTGCTCACTTGGGAGGCAGCAAGGCTGTATCACTACATATTTTTCAGAGAGCCTTCAATTCCTAAATCTGGTTGTTCTGTTACCCAAGTTACAACACAATCACCAAATACCAAGCTATTTTATGTATACATTTTTCTATCTTGATACGGTGGTGTCCAACTCTCACAGCTTCCAACTACAGCATAAAACATCAGTAGGAGAGACACCTGCTCTTGTAGCATTTATGGGGTTTGCCCTGTGTTTTTAAATGTATTGCTTTATTAAAACAGTATGATTGGTACATGCTGCTCGTGTCCTGCTATCCCTGCATGCTACATCACTGTTTCCTCTGGCTCTCACCCCGAGACTCTTATCTTACCCCGAGACCCTTTGCAAACCACAGTTAGCTGCTGACTGGGCCAGCCAAATTCTTCCCCATACTTCCATCAGGATTAATCCAAATGAGCACTTGATTAATCCAAATGAGCACCTTCTGTTGTCCATGTAGTGCAGGTGATTCAGACACAAGCCATGGATTGCACATTCACTGGACTTTGCCTTCCCAGTCATCTTAACTTATCAATAAGCTTATAAAGAAGCTCACCTCAGTTTTTTGGGAGCTTGGTTTTTTTCTTATTTAAGTGACATGGTACTCCCAGTCATTATCCCACTGGAAGAGGACCACTATGGTACATCTTCTCGAGAAGGAATATTTATAGAAGACTGTTGCTTGGTTTCTTTCTGGGGTCTAGGCATTTTTTTCGCAAAGTTTTCCAAGATCTACCTCCCACAATTAAAAACAAAACAAAACAAAACAAACCCAAAAAGATAAAATTTATACTTTCAATGGACAACTGAGCAATAAATAAACAAATAAGCCAAGCAGTCATGAATCTGATTCTCTTCTAGGAAAAACTATCCTTGCTTTGTCAGGTAACCTGCTGAGGACCTTGGCAAGTGTCTTTTTCCTGGGGGCTGACAAGCTTCTGACCAGATACTCCAACAATACCTTTCTATTTTGGTAGAAATATCTTCCATCAGAAAAAAAAGTGTACATATATATATATATATATATATATATATGTATACATGTATAAATATATAAAATAGGTGTGTATATAAAATAAACCTCTACCTATCCAGGCATACTCCTGTACACATCTTTATTTGAATAGCTGTTAATCACTGATACTCCCCAAGGAGACCTGCAGAAAGAATGTCAGGGGCCTTGCTCATAACCCAGCTGAATACCTGACTATTTTAAGGTACTCTGGAGCTGCATGAATCAGAAAGAAAACAGGTCCCCCTACCCATTTTATTAGAAGGCAATAAAATCTGGTGGTGTCTCATTAAATTTAATGAGCCTTCATAAAATAACCATTACACTGTGTAGGTAATGAAAAGAATAACTATGATGGTTAGTAAATAGACCAGCAAGGGTGATAGTACTAGATGTGCCAGATCCCTACCAGTATTAAACAGGTAAATGACTCTCAGAGAGGATTATGGTGCCTTAGACACCTTTTCATGCATTGATACCTTCTTCTGTATCAGGTTTGAGGAATTTCTTTCCCCCTTCCCTTATTACAACAATGCCATTTGTTTTTTATATTCCCATGCTGCATGTGTAAAACGCTGAACAAATCAGTACACAGGGATCCTTAAAAACTCCATGCAAATTTCCATCTGAGGTCATGGGTTTGGTGCTTTCCCACTTCTGAAGTTTCTTTCGAACTAGCCGTCACTGCTGGGAATCTCACTGCAGAAGCTTCTTGGGAAAAAAATTCTCATTTGGTATATATCAGCGCTGTTCCATTCTGTGTATTCCCTAATCATGGTGACAGCTGCAGACACTAATAATTAAAAAAGTGGCCCAAAGTCAAAGTCTTTCTTACCTGGCTCATGCATGCCTCAGAAATAAAAGAGTTAATCTAATTATAGGATCAGCTCCACTGAGAGGTTATGGCTGCCCACAAAAAAGCAAGAAGAGGGGCTGGTAGACACTGGCACAAATCTCCAGAAGATTGCTGCAGGAAATGCACCTTTTGCATTTCCTATTTCACTTGAAATGGCACAAGGAAAGATTTGATCACAGTGAAGAAATCTGATCTGTGGGCTTATTTCTATACCCACGCTTCCTTCTGAGATTTGTCTTGCTTCTACTGAGGGTGACTGTACTACAGCACCATGCTCCCCTGTGAGAGGAGAGTTTTGTACCAGTGTAGCAGCATGGGAAGTGGTCTTACCAACAAAACCTTTCACTTACTCAAAAGCCATTTCTTGGCAATTCGCAGTCATTATTGTTATTTTATTTTTGAGGTAGTGCAATTTTTGGTGAATTATAAATACTGCAGATCTATTTCCATCCTCCCCAGTAGTTCCCAAAGACATCTAAACCCACAGTATGTTTGCTTCCAAATCTAGTTGAGGTGATGAAACGGTGCCAAAACTCTCATTGCAATTTCATTAGCATATTCATGAGTCCCACTTTTGCAGTGTTGCAGAAACAACACAAATTGGTTTGTGGATTGTGAACTCCCCCTTCTTTGCCGTCGTCATCTTTTTCTTCAGAATCACAAATTGTGGATTAGCAAGGCAAGTGTGCTTGGGTGATTTTGGGACTTGGCTGCTGAAGTTTGTTAATGCACATCTTTGGGTCTCCCTGTGGTTTTCTGCTCGCCTGGCATCCGTGTGGAAGTGCTCCATTAGCAGAGGAGCTGGAAGTGAGGCAGCTGTGGGACTTCTGGCTCTGCCAACCAGCTGCACTGCCACTGCTCTGTTTCCTCACCAGCAATAGGAATAACCACATCACTGGCAAAAATGATTAAGTGCAACAGGCACAGGCAGTTGCAATTTTCAGATGACAAGTACTGGAGAAGAAGTACTTCATAGCCTTGGCAGGCATAGATGTTTGTTGCTGGTGCTGACATCCTGCTGGTGGTTGGATGCCTTGCAGGAGTAGTCACCTAAAATTCAATTTACCTGAAGCAATAGGCAACAATGTTCCACTTCCCTCTAGGATTGCTGGGACATACTCCTGAAAGGTCTTCTCTGACCCACCATCAAGGTCTCTGATATTTATGGGCTACACCTCCATGTCCCAGCTGATGGGACAGTTTGTGTTCAGAAACTGCAGCAGAGTTTGAGGGAGGGTTCTCCCTGCAGCTCAGAAGTAGGTTTGGATGCTGGGTTTCCCTGTGGCTTTAGAGCAGGGAATATATTTGCAGATGACACCCCAGCCCCAGCCTTGTGCTATCACCATCATTAAAGCACAGTAGGGGGCAGTACCCCCTTCCTGAGCACATGCAGCTGAATTTCACAATAAGGTTGCAGCTTTTAAATATGTTTCACTTTAACTACACATCCAAAGAGACCTATTTGTTAACTTAGCACTGGCTGCAGTTACATCTCTTACAGGGAAGTCACTCCTGTATCCATGGGATATTACTTTGGTACCGCATTTGGAAAACCTGAAGAGCTCCCCAGCTCTGTGGTGGGCATTGATGAGATGGGGAGATAGGAATGCTGCTTCTGAGGAAGCTCTTTCTCACAGCTCACAGTCCTCCTCTGTGCAACCCAAATCTCTTTGGAACACAGGATATTAAATGTATTTGCAATGGCAGACTTTCACATGGAACTTGATTTAATTTTTCTGTGTAAAGATCACTTTAGACCTGCATTGTTCACATGAAATAATGAAACATTACTGATTTAATTAGCGCTCAGTTTTCAGCCTGTGCTTTCTACATTGTTGAAATTGCATTTCACATGGGAGAAAACTATCAATAGATAAAGCAATTTAAAAGGCACATCCATAGAATATATTCTCTTCCCCTTTTCTTTTGTTAGTTTCAATTCATTGCTCAATTTAAGTATGGAAATAATGTTTGTCAAAGATTTCCTGACACATGATTTACAGGGGAAGAAAAAGAAGACGTTGGAAGAATGGTATGAAAAAAACATCAGGGCATCTCCTGCTTGTACTTCTAACCCATTTATGGTACAATATACAGATAATCCAATGTGCTGCTGAAGACAAAGTTTGTGCAGTTATGCTCTACTACTGCACAATGCTTCACTTAAAACTTGATAATTTTTTCATGTTTTCTTTCTCCTTGAACTGACAAAGTGGACTGGGAAGGTTCTAGCTGACAGAAATAACTTCACTCCTAAGCATTAGCTCTCCGAGGTTTTACACGGGGGCTGCGAGTTCAATTTAGGGAAAACAGGAAGTCAGTTTGTGAAATCACCACATGTCCCTGAGGGCAGGGCAGAACAGCAAGTCCCACTGCTGGGCCCCAGAATGGAACAGGAATGGAAAAGGGGTCTGACCTCCAGGATCCACTCAAAATCACAGAGTCGCAGAATGGTTAGGTTTGGAAGGGATCATAGTGGTCCAGCCCTTCTGCTCAAGCAGGGTCATGCCAGAGCACATGGCACAAGATTGCCATCCAGATGGTCCTTGATGATTAATATCTCCAGTGAGATATTCATGTCCACAACCTCTCTGGACAATCTGTTCCAGTGCTAAGTCCCAGTCCCTGCACAGTAAATAAGTTTTTCCTCATGTTCAGGTGGAACTTCCTATGCATCAGTTTCTGCCCCTTCCTCTTGCTCTGTTTCCCAGCACCACTGACCAGAGCCTGGTCCATCCTTCTGGCATCCCTCCTTCAGATACTGACAGACACTGGTGAGGTCTCCTCTCAGTCATCTCCTCTTGAGGTTGAACAGGCACAGCCTTAATCATCTTTCTTGCCCTCCACTGGACCTGGTCCAGGACCTCCATGTCTCTCTTGTGATGAGAAGTCCAGGACTGGACACAGCACTCCAGGTAAGGCCTCACCAGGGCTGAGTAGAGGGGCGGGATCACCTCCCTCAATCTGCTGGCAATGCTTCTCTTAATGTTCCCCAGGACACCATTGGCCTTCTTGGGCACAAGGACTCACTTCTGTCTCATGGAAAGCCTGTTGTCCACCAGGACCCCCAGGTCCTTCTCCACAGAGCTGCTTCTCAAGAGGTTGGCCCCCAGCCTGTGCTGGTGCTAGGAGCAGGACTCTGCACTTGCCTTTGCTGAATTTCAGACAGTTCTTCTCTGCCTATCTCTCCAAACTGCCTTCTGTAGGGCTGTATACATCCCTCTGAGGTATCAGTCACTCCTCTCAGCTTTGTGTCATCAGTGAACTTGCTGAGGAGGCCTCTGCTCCGTCATCCAAGTCACTGGTGAACAGGTTAAACAATATTGGGCCCAGTATTGAACCATGGGGGACACCACTATGGACAGGCTTCCAACTGGACCCTGTGCCACTGATTATGACCCTCTGAGATCTGTCATTCAGCTCAATCCACCTGACTGTCTACTTATCCAGCCCACACTTCCTTAGTTTGCTTCTGAAAATGTTGTGAGAGATGGTGTCAAAACCCCTGCTGAAGCTGAGTTAGACAATGTCCACTGCTGTCCCCTTGTCTGTCCAGGATGTTGTTTCATCACAAGAGGCAATCAGGTTGGTCAAGCATAACTTGCCTTTAATGAATCCATGTTGGCTACCTTGATCCCCTTCTTGTCATTCATGTGGACAGAGATGGCCTCTAGAATTAACTGTTCCATCACTTTCCCAGGGATTGAGGTGAGACTGATGGCCAGTAGTACCCTGGGTCCAACTTCTAGCCCTTTTTGGCGACTGGCAAGACATTTGTTTTCTTCCTCAGACACCTCTCTTGATCACCACAGATGATTGTGAGCAGCCTCCATCAGCTCTCACAACACTTGTGTATACATCCCATCAGGACCCATCCATATGGATGCCAAATTTATGCAGGTGTTCTTTAACCCAATTCTTCCTGGCCAAGGGAAAATCTTCCTTCCAATATTTCTCTTTCCCTGGTCTCCTGGGTCAAAGATTGCTGAGGGCTGGCCTTGTTAGTGAAGGTTGATGCAAAGAAAAGTGTTCGGTAACTTTGTCTTTGTGTCCTCTCACCAGGGTCCCCCCTCCACCATTTAGTAATGGGCCCACATTATCTAGTTTTCCAAACACTCACTCCAGGGAACATTCCCAGAAAAGAGCCAAACAAACACAATCAGAATTGTTACTTCTGTTTTTTCCTCATTCAGGAAAAAAGCCTGAAATACAGTTTTTGCTACTCAAGTGATAGTTGTCTCCCTGATAGCATAGGAGAGAAGTAACTGAAGCACACCCAGGAGTGAGAGCTCAGCACTTAGTTGGACAGCTCTCAGCAGGGTCAGTGATTTTGACTCACAAACCCTACCAGATAACCGAGGCAATTCTCCTAGTTTTCTAGCACAATGTGAGGCATGAAGTGTGCTATGCCCCAACTTGAGGCACATGGGGTGAAAACTGAAATAATCCCACTAACTTTACCGGCATGATGTGAATAGTGAAGGGATTCCAAATGAAGGCTAAATCCCCCAGAACACAAAATCCTTGAAAATGAACACTCTTGATTCAAGGGTATAATCTGGTCATGTACCACATCATCTACAGCATAACTGCTGGCAAAATCAGATTGTTTGGATAATAATTTATGTTGATACTGATATTTGTGCAAGAATGCCGGCACTTAGTTGTGTTTCACTGCTAAATCCACAGTATTTTTCTGTCCGCACCAACAGGGACTTGGGGAAGCTTTTCCTAGAGTAAGGGTTTTTCATTGTGTTGTTTGCAGTAAAGAAGCATTTCCGAGCAAGGTGACATCCACCCTAAATTACTTCCCTGTGTAGAGTGTCTGTGCTGTATAGCAGGAGACTGCTTATTTCTCATATTGATTTACACAAGGTAGGGTAGTGAACATACAATTAATTAATAGTTGATTTCATTGGAAGCCAGCTGTTAGCCCCATAATTTGCAATGGGAACACATTCAGAATAAGAAGAATTATACTTCTAGAAACTGTATTTCTGTGTTTTAAAGGTCAAATCCAGCTTCCACTAAAGTTGGTGGAGACCCTCATGATCTGAAAGTGATGCTATGAGCTGATGCATACCACCATGAGTTTCATGCGTTACTGAAAGAATGACTTTTATGGCACACATTATCCTTAGCTTAGTCACAGGTATTTTCTCCAGGCCAAATCAGAAATGGTACTGTTTAGTCTGGATATCCCTGTCCAACTTTGCTCCTGAAATAAGTCCAATCCAACAAACATTTCTTTCAAAATTTCTAGGTTACTAAACTTAAACTTTCTACTGTTTCTGTTTAAATTTTATTTGTGTCTAGTTGCCATGAAATAAATCCATGCAACATGGCTTGGCTCCACAACTAATGGATTAATTTATTGACAGAGCCTTGGTCAGATATTAAACAGTATTTAATTTGCTGATACCCTTGAAGCTGAAATATGGACATTATTTCCATGTGTCGTCATATCAGGAATTCATCCTGGAGGGTCACGAACTAATACTTTCTTTATGTTTTGGACATGCTTTTCTCAGCCTCTGTGAAGCACTAGGAAGTTAAATGCTTGCACTGCAAATAAACTGGCCTCTGTTCCCAGGCCTGATAACCTAAAGGGTGACCATTATTTCACACATTCTTTTTCCTGGTGTCAAATATACTGTGGGGAATATTGGAAAGAAGATAAGAGAAAAATGCACATTTTGCAGGGCAGAATGCCAACATCTGACACCTAGGAAATGAAATCTGGCAGAGTCTCAGGGATTGGCAAAGAAAACCAAATGATCCCAAGTGACCTTACATACAAGATTGTTCCTGTGCAACTTTGCCTTCCAGAATTTTTAACATGAGATTTAAGATGGCCTGTGTCTTCCTGAAAGACCTGTCATGCACAGCAGCACATCAAGGCCAGGCTTTGGTATTCTCTGAAGCAGTCAGTGGTTTAACAACTTGTTCACATGGCTGTTTCTGAGGGTAGGTCGAGAGGAAGATGAAATCCTGCCAAGGAGGACTGAGGAGCACTCAAAGGTTTTTAGCCTTATGTTGTAGACTTAAAAGTGTTGGAAGTCTTGCAGCATGTTTGGATCAGTGTCTGTGCTTCATATCTCACCCCAGCTAGGTTTGGACCCAGAGGACATTGTCTGTCTTGTCTGCAGGCAAGCTACCTTCAGTTCAGCTCAGGCAGGAGCCTAAAACTGAAGCAGAAGGAGCCCTGCAGATCCCCTTGGCTATGGGGAGGGGTGGCTGGGTGTGTACATGGATCCAGCAAGGCTGTGGGATAGCCAGTGGAGCCAAGTACAACAGTCACAATAACAAACAGAGAATCCACATGATTAAAAGGAAAGATTCTCAGAGTTAATATCAGGATGAGCAGCTGGGTCACAGACTGAATTAACCCAGAGAGAATGGGGTAGGATTTTAAATAACTTTTCAAGTGTCTGGCTACACAAGAATGCCACTGTTATTTGGGGGAGAATATGCAGATTGTTGCCATTTATGTTGTTATTTTTGCATGTTTAACAGTGTTGCTCATCTAAGAGTTTAAAACTTGAGGCAATGTGGAGAACCAATTTCTTGTCTGACTTTTGTGGACTCTGTGTTGGCCTGATTTGATGACAAAAGGTGCTCCTTGCTCACTAGTCCCATGCTTACAGTGCCAGCCTCTGTGTAAGAGCACCATTATAGGACAGCCCCTTAGGCTGCAGGGCCTGGCTGGAGAATGGGAAGGGACACAGCTGGATCCATATTCTTCTGCTTTGACCTACAGCTCTATAAAAATCAGCCCCACTTCTGCTTGTCAGAGTGTAAGAATATGAGAAGAAATTATCTTTCATTGCCATGAAAGGTTTCTATCAAGACGCAGAAGCTGAACAGAGAAATGAGGTCTAGAAAGACCCTTTAAAATCCTTCTGAGGTGCTTGGTTTGGGGCACAGTAGACAGCAGAGGTGCTGCACCAAAAGGAGATTTCTTGCTGCATCCAAAGGATGATGAATCAACTTCTCTTCACGAGTTCATCCCAGAAAGGCTTCCCTTTGAGCAAGAAAATGAGGAAGCTTGTGGCTTTGTCTTCCCCAGCCAGTTGAAATACTTATTTATAATAATAATAATAATAATAATGACACTATTATAATCATCAATCATTAATCATTATAACAATGATTATTTTATAAATATTAACAGTGAGAATGGGGTTAATAACAAAGGAATGGAACTTCCTTGCAAATGAGATTAATAACAACAACTCAAATCAAGAATTCCTGTATGTCAGTGCAAAGCCTGTGGCTCTTATGCATCTCATTAATGTAAATCAGACTTTTGTTCAAAAAGTATGAGACAAAAACTGATGTTTTGATGTTTACGTTGATATCCTTTATTTGGTAACTTTTTTCTGGTACTGCAATCATGCTACTTGCTCTTTTACTGCTTTAGGTTCATTACTGATCTTACTCCAGACCTCATTTTGAGGATTTTGTATTATTTAAACTAACAAGAGATGTAAGACTGCTTCCTCTCAGAAGCCCAACCTCAGGTAGGACACATGGCTCTTTTGGATAAGACTTTCAGTGACTGAACTGCCATTTTTCTGTGGAGAGGCAATGACAATTCACAGTAGCACAAGGCTGTTTGCTGTCAGCCTGCCAGGTGCACAGTGTTGGGATACCTGATTTGCCAAAAACACCTCATAACATGATGAAGACGAAAACATTTCACCAATTTCAATTACTCACATGCTGCTTCCTCCTCTGCTCCTCCCAGGACTTGCCTTGAGTATTGGAAAGCAGAGCCTGCAGCTCTGGCAGCAGGTTTGCAGCTTCATTTACTTGCTCTCCAGACCTAAACTCTCTTGACCAGGCCATGGGAAAGTGGGGTCGGATAAAGGAAAAAAGGCAAAGATACCCATGTAAAGGCAAATCTTACTGAAATCAATCACACACAGAGTACATCCTCAGTATATCCTCAGTACTCAGTGCATCCTCACACTCACAGAAAAAAATGGTTACTATTTGCTTAATATTTTCAATGTGGTCACATTATTTTTCATTGGAAGCATTTATTTCTTTAAAACATATTTCATTTGATTAAAAAAAACCCTTGATAATGAATGAAATACCTAATTTTTGGTCAAGAATAACATTCTGCTCAACCGCATAAGACTTTTGATGAATCATTTATCATCTGACGAAAAATAAAGTCCCTTTGGTTTTGACTAATTCAAAATAGACTTTTAATACCCTACTGCGCAAGGAAAGTGAAAGAAGGCCTAGTGTGCATTTTAACTACAATATTTACTCCTGAAAACCCTTCTTCTGGAAGAAAAACTGAGGAGGCAAGTATTTTGCTAAAAGCTTTGTGTTGCTCTGTATCACATTATTCAGGTTTTCTTGAATTATTTTTTCACATGATTTTGATGCCCACACATACCCACAGAAACACCACCAATACTCTTCGCACAGCCAAAATTATTTCTGGTGGCTCCCTGTGTGCTTCTCGTAAAAGACTAAATCCAAGTCCCCTGCTGGGCAAGGAAACCTAAGTGCAAATCCACTGACAAATGCCAAAATGACGGCAGGACATTGGAGATGAGGGACATCAGCACAGCCATCAGCCCCTTTTGGGAAGATGCCATAAAGAGACGCTGCGTGCTCATCGCTAAGACAAAGAGCAGCGCATGCAGGGCCACAGGCAGGACATATTAAAGAGGACAGTAGTGACCAGGGAGCTGCTGGATGCGAGCTGAGCCGTGGATCGTGCTGACAATGTGGGAGCTTTCCCTGCCTTTCTCTTCCTTTGCAAGATAGATTTTCTTCTGATTGCTCAATTGCTGTTCATGTTAGATCATCAATGCTTCCCCCACAGATTTACAATTAATCAGGGAGCATGCTCCCTCCTAACCTGATGTTTTTCCTCAGCACCCAGACCTTTATCTGTATGCAGCAGAAGAGAAACACCTGAAAAATTTACCCAGGGTTTTGTTAGTCTTCCTTGCTTGTTTTGCTTTCTCTCCCAGCAACAAAAGAGTTGTCAAAAGTAATGTTTATAATAATTTAACGGATTATTTGCTTATTAGGTATTAATCATTCTGCTATGGCCGGGGTCCATGCTGGTGCTCCTCTACTAGAACAGTGATTCTGATCTCAATTAGATTATGTCTCCCTCCTTTACCTCCCCATAAATCATTCCGGCAAACTGAAATTAACAGCTACTGGAGCGCATTAATAATCTGCCTCACACATTGGAAAATGCATTAGCCGGAACCCTCCCATCACTCTGACTGTTAAGCACATAATTTTGTTTATGAAATATAAACATTTCATGGAAGCGCTCTCCTACATTTCTCTGGGCCTGTGACAGCTAAAATGATTGCCCACAATTGCCAGTCAGTCAAGCGCCCAAATAAAGTTTGTTTAAAGCTATGGTTCTGTTACTGCCCTATTCTCTCAAGCATTAAAAAACCCATGTTTAAAATAAAATTCCTCTTTATCTGGGAAGAAAGGAAAAAGAATAGCTGTATATCTGTTGGAGTTGTACGGAGACAGATGTACACTTTGCAAAGGCTCTGTGGTTTCAATATTTGGTTTAGCTTCACAGAGGAGGAAGTGCTGCCAAATTCTTTGTAAAATAAAGCTCCAGAATAATGATTTTTAGGATGATCTAATTAAAACATTTCATTTCTGACAAGCTGACATTTTGATCAACTTGCCAAGTAACATTCAAACTTGCATTTTAAAAGCTCAGTGTCTTATTGTAAAGCATGTTAAAATAGAATACCCCCCCTCCAACCTAGGAGTTTAATTTCAAAATGAAATATGAAAATGCAGCATGCAAAGAACATTGCTGCATCATATTATGTCAACACTGGACTTTCTGGTGGTTTTCATGCAAAGCAAAAACCAGCCCATTATTAAATTACTTCCAAGCCTGCTAGCAACACAGCTCAGGAGCAATGCTTCCACCCGGCACCTCTTCCACCCATCCCCAACATTCAGATTTGCCACCATCTGGGAGTTGGGGTTTTTTTTCTCTCTTCCATGTGCACTGGCACTGGAGGAACATGGGCAGGCCCACAGTGATGGTATATTTCCTCTTCTCAGAAGTGAAAAGTCTAAGTTTTTTCAGAATGTAAATTGTTTTCACTTGATCTTGGATGCATTTACACATCAACACTGTCAGTACCTTGAGTATATTGATAACAGCAGTACCTTAACCCAAAAGATTTGATCCTTGGCTGCTGCTAAGTTAAAGATCATGTAGACTGATTTAAGCAGCAAACCCCAGAGAATCTACCCATGAAACACTAAATATAACAGGGGCTTTAAATTGGTATGTGTAGTTTACAAGGAATTTATGTCCATCTACTTGCAACAATAAAACCAGGATAGGACCTGCTGTATAACGCATAAATGAAAACCTCACACCCAACTCTATTCAGCAGTCAGAGGTAGTACTTGAAAATAAGCAACACTGGCACCACTTTCACTTTCACTTTTGCCAAGCTCTTGGTCTGAAAATGAGCATTAAAACTGTAATTAAAGCTCGGCATTAAAATAGTTAGGCACCTGTGACCACTTTTTCTGGCTGGGAGGCCTGGTGTCCACATATTTTCTCATCTGTATCTGGGGAAGTACTGAAGGCTTGGGCTGAGCAAGCTTTTTGAAATATATGCTTGGGCTTCTGGGAGTGTGCTGCCCTCCCTAAAGCCAGGCAGACTCATGGCCTTGCTGAATCAGAGCTCATGTGTGTTCAACTGTGAAGGTATTGGTATGAGAACAGTTTGCAGCTGTAAATTCCTGGGGGTACAGGCCGAGTCGTTCTTGCTGGGCTGTGGTCATCTGCACACTGATAAACAATAAATAACTCTAATGAATGGTAGTATTTTTTAAATACAAGAATGAGCCTATTTAAGATTTAGCTGAGTTTTGTTTATTATTCTCAAAATGCATTTGCAGCATATAGAGTAATGTCTCCAGAGGGCTGTTCTGCCATGGCGTATTATGCAACTCCCTATCAATAAATGACACAGCTTTTTATATGTTTGAAGTAAAAGAAATAATTGCTGCTCCTTGTGGAGTTAGGCAATAAATTACCTAATTATTTTGTTAAGTGTCACTACTAGAAGAAAAACATTACTGGAGCTTTATGGACAAATCTCATCTGAACCGAGGTTGAAATTCTGGGAAAGAGCATATATGCTCTATATCTGCACCCTATTGAAGTACTAAATTCCTAATTAAAAAGTCCTTAACTTAGGGAAAATTAAATTTACTTGGGAAAAATTAAATTAGTTTCTTTATCAGTTGCTTGGCCTAATTTTTTCATACTTATATTTTTTCTGCCTCATAATTTCTGATCTCTCCCAGGCTTCCTCCATGGTGCTGATGCATCTTGGCAGAGCCAGGCTGGCAGAAGTCAAAGGGGAAGCTCCCAGTATACATTGATCTTTTGTAAAACAAGGGGCCTTGGAGCCCCACAGTCCTATGCACACACTGTGAAATATCTTTTGTGATAAGGAGCAGAAATTATAGCACCTGCGAGGTAACAAAGCAGACAGCATCCTTCCTAGTTGAGATATAATGCTGAAACCTGAAATTTGGGGTGCTTGATAACTCAGAGCAACCTTCTATTCCCTCCCTGTGGTGATGCTGTCTCATGGATCTCTGCCAAGTTAGCAAGATTCCCATAATTAGGGATGAAAATGAAGGCACCTTCTGATCCTTCACAATTTCTACCAGTGATGGCAGCAGGGGCCTGTCAGCCTCCAGGCACTTAAGTGCAAATGCAAGCCCAAACTACAAACTCCTGCTCTAAGTGTGGCTGTCATTCTTTCAGGAAGTTCAAGTAATGTTCACCCAACTAAAAAGGCTCAGATGAAGGAAAACAGAAGGGAATAATGCTACTTTGACTTGAAGCTAGAGTCTCTGAGGTGTAAACCGTGTTTCTGATGGTGGTACAAGCCCAGTTGGATGGGACAGGAGCCTGGGCAAGGACCTCTGGCAGCCCTGTCAGGGTTTTCGGTTGCTGTGAGAAGGGGTCCCAGAGCTTTTGCCCCAGAAATCACAGTGTCAGGGTCACTTTGCATGGCCACTACATCTCCCTGTCTGCCGGAGAAGACAGTGTTGAGAGTTCTGGGTTAACAGGACCCTGCCCACAAGCCACAGCCCATGTGCTTGTGCAACTACACACCAGATATCTCCAAGGAATCCATAAGGCTTATCTCCTGAGCAAGAAAGGAGGAAAGGAAAGCAGGACTGGCAGAAAATAGGGCTCTACTGCAGCTCTCCTGTGAAATCCCTTGGGAGCACCAACAGGAATTTCTCACCTCACCTACAGACCCCATCAGTTTTCCCTGTGGGTGTGCTTCAGGCTGCACGAGGCAGCCGGGTCCAGGAACCCAACCTGCAGTTATTCAGAGGGGTATGGAGGACTCTGTCATATAATTATCTTTATAAACTCATCAAGCTTCATCTTAAAGCTGGCCAGGGCTCAGTTCCTTCTTTTCCTATAAGAAGTCTTTTCCAGAGCTTGGCTCCTCTGCTGGTTAGAAATAATGCAATTGCTTAAATTTATTCACAGTCAGTTCAAAGCCATTTGTTCTTCTGCCAATATTGTTCTTTAGCTCAAACAGCTCTCCTCTGTTGCACAGCGGGCAGCAAATTTCAGTGTCTAAAAATCCAATGTTTGGGATGCATAAGGATTGGACGGGGGCCAATTGAAGCAGATTTGGAGAGGACGCAGACAGACAGCTCTGGTTTGCTATACTATTTCTGCCATTATCCCATCTTATCCTGCCGCATACCTTGACTAAAGCTGACTTAGCTCTATTTCCTAAAAGCTTCCAAAGAAACAAGTTGTACCTGAAACTCTGTGGGAAATTTTAAGTTTTAATTAGTGCAACAAGAGACTATTTAACAAGCCCATTGTCTTTTCAGGGGGAGTGCTGGGGAAATGTAGCATTTTGTCTGAAGCCCCACACTTTAAACAAAAGAATACGGTCATATGTGAGAGACATCAGGTTTATTCTATCTCCGCCTAAACTGAAGTCAAATGATTTTTTCCATGCTGGATGTAAGACAGCCAGAGGCATAGCTTGCCAAACTCTGTCCCCTCCAATATTCACTCACATGTACTCCTTCCTCTAGTGATCTTATAGCTGAACCAGTAGCACTTGCACAGCATTTGTTTTCCTTCTCCTTCCCTGAGACCTGTAGGATGCTTTTGAGAAATGGCTGGCACTTGATGTTCATCAATGTTTTTCTCTCACTATGTAGGAGAAAGTATGAGGGATATATTTCATGATGAAGTGGTTTTCTATTTAACAGGACAAAATGAAAGCCAAGCCATAGATCAGCATAATGTGTCAAAAAGAAAAGAGTTTGATTTATTTTAAATTATATCCATACTAGAAATCAAGATTGTGATTTAGGAAAGTACTCCAAATTGTGCTTAAAAAACCAAGCATATACTTCAGCTAGGGCAGCTAAATAATAAAATTGTTTTCTTCCTTTAAAAAGATAATGAAAAATATTTTTTGTTTAGACATGTCTTTGGTGTCGCACTTAATGCTGTGCATGCTACATTATAGGAGACAGTGGGGCATGTTATACCCCTTGAAAAATATTCTGGAAATATCTGGAACAATATAAAACTTTGTACATATTTTCTGGCCTGTATTAGCATCAGGATAGTAGGAGATAGGTTGTAGGGCTGCAACAAGCACAAGAAGCAGGGCTGAAACCCCAGTGTGTAGTCAGGTTTTTATTGCCTGATTTGACCCTGAAAGGTTGAGGCCTTCTGAAGTGAGCAAACACTGGGGTCAAAGAAGCACCGTTCTCATTGTGTTAGTTTTTACAAGGTAAGGGGTTTTTCCCACAGGAAAAAGTTCGCCTGGGAGTTTCACACTTTATCACTGCGCATGTTGCTTTTGTCAACCTGGGTATTTACTGCAGGCACAACCTTCAGAAATTGTGTGTTGGACCACCTCAGCTGGTTTTCATGTTTGCCAGGGTGTGGAAGACTTTGGTGGCAATTTCAAACTAAAGGCAATAGCTACTGAGAGAACACAGTAACTTTTAACCTGCTATTTGTAAACAAACACAGCAATAAGCCTATAGGCAAGACCTGTAATTTAAAGGAAGTCTCTTACTGACTGCATGTACCAAACCAGCTGCATCTGCCATAGGAATAAATAGGATTTAATATAACTACATCAGGATAGGGAATTTATAGCAGATTATCCACCAACAGCAATGTTATTTTAATTTACAATAAGAAAATTATTGAGGTAGGAAATAATTCTTCTAGTTCTATAGAACCCAAACATGTAATAGAACAGCCCATATTCAGAGTACAGACCAGATGAGATCATGACTGCATTCATTGACATACCTAACACCACTTTCTGAGCTTCATACAATAGGGAGCTACAAAGCAAGATAAAAAAAAATCCACTCTTGCATCCTTCAAAGTGTATGTTCTCAAGTTATGGGACTTGTGCCTGGCCCAGACTTTACTTCGGAGGTGAGTCAAGCGCAGTGCTTGTGCAGAGACAGGGCATAGGCATTTCCCCAGCTATCAGGACCCTGCACTCCCTCCTGTCCAGTCCCAAACACTTTGCTGGCCTCTTCCTCTAAATGTTTCCAAATGAAGCACCATCTAGGCCTTTACTGCAGGAAGGCTTCACTGGCTTTAGTAGCAGACAACTATGGAAGGCCTCTCTAAGACTGTGCTTCTTCAGACCTCCTTTCCCACTCCTTCAGACCTCCTCTTCCCACTCTCCTTCCTCCACAACTGCTTAGCTGGAACCATACTTTAGTGCAGGAGCTCATTTAAAGGAAAGCAAGAAATCCATATTCCTACAGACATAATTACACCAGCAATTACAATAGTTACCATAGCTGTGACTCAGGAGACCTCCCTGAGATCTGAGGACTCAAGAATGGATTTTGGGCTCATGATTTCTGCACTGTCACGAGTGAGACCGGGCAACCGAGGAGCTCCAGGAATGTCCTTAAACTGTTTTGTAATGGAAGGACAGCCAGATTTGTTCCATTTAACCTGCAGGCATTAGCTGGTACGGACACAGACAACTCTGCCACTAAATATTGATAAATAACCCAACCTTGCTGTGGTCTACCTGCTGCAGAAACTAGCAGCCCACCTATGTCTAGGCCCATCAGTGGGTTGCGCTGCAAAATTTCTACAGTGTTGTGTAGCCAGAGCCTTGTCATAGCTGCATGTGTGGGGAGGTGTGCAGTGGCACCTGTGGCTGTGATCTGCGCCGTCTCCCTTTGATTGTTCTAGCTGCCATAAATAAAAACATGAGCAGAGCAGTACCTCAGAAGTATTTACAGAATAATTTTCAATTGCGGACACCACCAGGCTTAGCACTGAATGCTAAAGTTTATGATGTGTAATGCCTTGGGCAACTACGGCCCCAATTTGGACAAACCTGCCATTAACACCCGTGTGGCAGTTATTTTACCGGGGGTGACAGATTGTGAGGTAGGGAGAGTAATTCAGACTATTACCCAGGTGAAGGCATGAAAGCTCAGTGATATATGAAGACCACTTAAATTCATTGTATCTTGTACATCACATCTTTGATAGATTATAGCTGTGGCATTAAAATGGAAATGGTTTCTCTGAGGCCTGACAGGGGCTGGGGTGACCCATGACCTCCCTCTGAGGAATGTGACTGACCGAATTATCAGTTAAGAGAAAAATCTATGGGGAATAGACTTGCAGTGATGGAGAATCCGCCATGCATATATATTTTTTTTAACTTTTGCTTTGATTGAAAGCTGTGGTACTTGAGCATCCCCCCAGCCTCCTCCTCTCCTTGTCTCCCTGCTCCCCTCCAGCCAATCCCAGACTCCTCCACTCTGATTCCATATCAGCTGGGCCCCCGATATTGATTGAAAAATTGTTATTAGAGATAGTAGGTCTTCCTGCATGCTGCCTACTGATTTAATTTGGAAAACACTTAATTTTATGAAGCGGTAAATGATAGTGGCACGCTCTCTCGTGTTAGGGAGCAGCTGGCTCTTTAGCTGTGCGCCGTCACTGCTCCCAGGTGTCCTCTTTGCAATCATGTGTTTCCTTCCCCTTTGCTTAACAAGTTATTTCAATTTCTAAATGACTGCTGAACAAGAGAAAGACAACATGCAAATTGAGATCCCAGCCGCCATTCACACATGAAAAAGTTCCCCTGGAATTCCCTCAACTCTGCCCGTCCCTCCCGCCCTCCCTTTGCATCTATCAGGAAAAAACAGAGCCCTTGTTCTCATCAGATTGTTTTTACCAATGACCTGACACCACCATCTATAATTAATTACATCATTTACATTAGACTATTGACTAAACAAATACATAAATCATAGGCAGAGTCAATAGACGCAGACATATTTAATCATGTTCTAAATAATGATTACTGCTCCCATAATGCAATAATTATTTTCAGCAGCTGACTTGAATTAATCTTCTGTCAAAGTGCCATCTGAAAAAAGAAAGCGGACCACGATGAAGATGAAAGTGGAGGCCCTGGTGATGGAGAAACTGTCTAGCACTTCGCCCTCACTCTCCCCGTGTCCCTGCCTGCCTCCCAGCTCCCATGAAGTCTGCAGATGCTGGTTCCTGGAGGATCCAGCACCATGTTCTCACCTGCCGACAGCAGCACACCGAGTATCTCGTGGGGCTGGCCTTGGCACCTGCTCTGCTCCCACAACACTTAAATCTGCTATCAGGCAAAGTATGACATCCCACTTACTCTGGTGGGTGCCCAGAATTGTGCCTTCACACCTGAAGAGACCAAGGCTCTGCTCAGGCACCCCTGTATCAATCCTTCCTTCTCTGCATAAGGAGGAGCCTGGTTTGCAAGGTGCTGAATGTGTCTGAAACCCAGTTGGATGTGACCCTGAATGAATACTGCTCTCCATAGAGGTTAATGCAGTTAGGGTGAATTTAACTCTCATTTACTTAAAAGCATTTCAAAAGGCATTTCATTAATTTGCAAAACACACATCTGGTCTGTCATGCTGATCTGCCTGGTGGGCTCTGATCACAGCGTGTTTTTTTCAAAGAGCCTTGAGGATGGTGCTGTGCTACACCCCTCATTTCCACAGCAGCCAAAAGCCTTCTTCCAGCAAATTCTATATGAGCATCAGTGTGAAGAGTATGAGTCCAGAGCCCCATCTCCCCACAGGATACCATCCCTAGTGGTCAGCTTATGGTGCCATGATAATGGAAGCACTGGGGAGAGGCTTAATCATTACAGGGGCTGCTGCATTGTTCAATAGGAATCACCAGACAAGAAGGGATACCCTGAAGGGTTGGAAATCCCCCAAGAAGGAGTTGCTTCTGTTTAGGAAATCAAAACCTGAGAGCTGAAGGTATTTATAACATAGACTATTCAGTAACACCATCATTATATATGTCTGGCTGACTCTTCCTATCAGTACACAGTTGTCATAAAACGAATCTAAATCAGCCCAAGGAAATGGCATTTGGAACTATACTTTGGTATTCATAGAACCTCCCAACATGGCACTTCTGAATGTTTTTTCTAAAATAGAAGAATTGGGCAGACTACACTGAAATATTAATGAAGGAAAATGAAAAAAACAGCAGTCAATGATAGTGTTATAGGTTGGTTAATATTGCATGATGAGTGTGTTGTAATCATAAATAAACAACAAGTATAAAAGATAGTGAATATAAATAATCATTAATGCAAATAATAAATAATAAAATATAAGCTTGAGTGGGTGATGGGATAGAATCAGGAGAGGCACCAACTATAGAATGGTTTTCTGTTCTACTACTCACTCTCTCAAAAATCTTTCAGAAACTGATATTATAATTCTCTGCTTTTAAATTCAGAAAATGCAGTATGCTGTACTTCTTTCTTTTTCAACATGCACTAATAGCATTTCAACAATATGATAGTGTAATAAAGAAAGATCAATTTCTACTTTCTAGAGGGTATGAACCTTAATGGGTACAAAAGGAACGAATCAGAAGACTCTATTGCCAATGATGCTATTCTATTCCCTGGAACTAAATGGAACTTGTGTGAGCCATGTAGTTGTGGTTGGTTTAAATGCAACCTTCAGCCTCAGGCTTTAATTACTGGGAGAAAATAGTAAAATTTAATTGGTTGTACATATGAAACATTAAATACAGGGAGGAGAGTGAGTAATCTTCCAAAGAGAAAACACACCAAAAAAATCAGCTTCACTATTGTAACCTGGTAAGACTGATCCAACTCCCCCTGCCAAATCCCTTCCACTCCAACTGTGCACAGAAATCAGCATCACCCTTAGGAAACCTTTTGGAGGTGTTCTCTTCTTAAACTGGTGCTTAGTAGTCACTGAGCATCTTGACAAGCAACCTGAAGGACACTGGTGGAAGCTCACAAGAAAGTGGAGAGCTTGAAAGATTCCCTTATGACTTTGTAGGTGCCTGCACATAGGAAAATGTGAAATATTCTCATAATAGAATTCCCATTCACTCCCTGTTTATGTGATGCCTTCTGAATTTGTCTTATCTAAGCAACCTGCTCTGTCCACTCAAAGGTCATACCTTAATGATCCCATCAAACCTAGGCCTTTGAAGCCATTTATTGTCTTGGCCAATCTTCTGGTCCCCCTACCAGCCTGAGCACATTTGTGGACAGTAGATGGCTGTTGAGAGGCTGCAGTGCAAATTGAGAGTTTCACAGGGTGATGCCATGTCTAGAATATCTGCTTGAAGCCCATTAACCAGAGTCATGACTGAATTCAGATGAGAATTGCTCACTCAGGAGCTATGGCATTCCTGTCCCTCCTCACCAGCAGTTTTTCCCATGCCAGGAGCAGGTAAATCAGCCAGGACCCACACTGTTTTTGTGCAACAATGCAAGACACTCAGGTGCTGTATTAAAAAAACATTCTCTGCAGAACAGGAACCATAGTCACACCAATTTCAACCAGATTTTTGAGTTCTATGCATCTTTCTTGGCACTTCCCTTCTTGCATCTCTATTTTGCTGTGACAGGGTTAAAGCACTTGTCTCTGCTTTCCAGGTCTTGTGGAATGGTATTTGTTAGGGGCCACTTCCCCTTGATTTGTTTGTCTTTATTACGACTAGATTTTAAAATAACTCCTCTGTTGAGGTTTCATTTTTCAAAGCCAAAAGAGAAGTCATGGCCAAGTCCCTCTTATTGGAGATAGTGACAGAGAACTGGAGAAATCCTCTTGCCTTCTCATCACTTGAATGTGATCCCAGGGGGCGGTTGCCCACTGCTGTAAACAGCAGCATAGATATGAGCTCATAGCCCCCAGAATCTTTTATAAGCTCACTTATTACAGCCAGAGGTAAGTAGCCAAGAGATATAGTTATTTATAAACTTTTGATAAGTCTGTAATTTTTAGCTATGCTTAAAAGCAACCTTTTAAAATGATGTTCTAGCCAGGCAAGCTAGTCTTTGGCTTGATTAGATTTTGCTCCCTTTACCTTGATGAAACGATGGCTTATTAGCATTCCAAAATGAGAGTGCGCTCTAAATGTAAGTGGATTTTAATACAATCCTTTTGAGGAAATGTCAAACTGTATTGGGTACGTCTCCTCCCTGCCCCCCACCTCCCCTTCCCTGAATAGCAGAGTTCAACAAGGAACTTTGCCAAAATAATGAGTGAGGGACAGGAGGAATTTCAGAGTCAAGGTAAAAGATGAGAAATAAATCCTGCCAGCAATAATGTCACTATGGTTCTGCCACCAACATCTTAATTCAGTGCCTTTCCTTTGGTTTTGCACCAGTGTAACAAACAAAACTTTGGCTCTCCGCACTTGTCATAACTAAATTAGGATTTAACACCACACACAAAAAGCTGGAGGCTTTGCTGGTGTAAATTGGTATCAATTGGCTCAGTTAATTATACTAGCTGGAAAAGCCATGCCAAGCCAAGTTTTACTCTGTTGTGCACCCTGTTTTATTTGCCATTACTAAAGCTGTGTACAGATGGGTCTTAGGAGGTTGAAGTGCCCTGAAAAATTTTTACCCAAGGTGAAAAAAACCCAACAAGCCCAAGCCTCAAACAGTCAAAGTATACCTGCTTAAATTAAATTAAATATTAACATCCTCTGCTTTAGAGTTACGCTGTGAAAGTAATATGTGCACTGTTAATGAACCGCAATTTATTTACACCTCAAACAAAGAGTATCCTCACTGCCCTAAAGTAGTTAAATTGCTCTCTTCCTAGTGAAATTTATTGCCATTTAAACATGCCAAAAGGCCATTCTGCTGGTCATTACAAAAATCTATCATTTCTACAACTGCTGGTATCCTGTTCTGTGGTCAAATTCAATCTGAGAAGGGTCAACAGAATTTTTCCACCAAATGCTTCCCCCTTGCCTGTCATCAATTTACTTTTGTCAACAAAAAGGGCATTACTACCGAATGAAATAGAAGATCCTCTTAAGACCTCTGGCAAACAGCGAGAGCTCCTCTGACGTATCACATTTTTTCTGCTTGCAGATATGTGTGAGTGTGTGTGTGTGCTAGGACCAAAATACTGAATGCATGAGCAGGAATTTTGTAATTTGTCAAGCTCCTTTTGCTCCAACAAGCACTCACATTTTAACTACTGTGGGTAGTTGCACAGTATTTTCCAATTTTCTCTATGAAAACAGTTTTAAGTATATGTTTTCCATTAGGAAACTGACTGCATTAGTAACTCAGACTTTTTTCACATTGTTCTTCTGCTTTTCTTCTATGCACACAGTCAGAGCACACACCAGGACTTGTTTCACTTCACATCACATTCAGATTTTGGTTAGGTGTCTAAAAACCCTAGGGAACAATCTAGTGAAATATAATAAAATTATTATTACTAATAAAACCAGCACAGTACCCTTACATTTTTTTTTCAATTTACAAGTGACAGGAAACACAAACTGAAATTAAGTCAATTAGCTCACTACTACTAATCAGCATCCTAATTAATGGAAGGACCCCAACACCGCACCCCATTCTTCTGGCGTACTATTGAACACTTATTATTATGCCTAATCCTCATCACAAAGAGCTAGGAGACTCACTTTTGTTATACACATAAGACAGGGAGAAATGAAAGGCAAGGAAGAGAGCCAAGTGTGTAGCTTTGAGGTTTCCTTGTAATGGGAATACTGTGTTCCCTTGGTCTGAAAGTAGTTTGTCCCAAACCCTGCAGGGAATTGAGCCTGGGAGAGAAAGCAGGGAAAGGATTTGGATGCTGGCTGGAAGAAAAGAGTCTGAAAGGGTTTCTCAGTGCAAGTAATGGCTGGACACATGATTACTAGAATAAGGAAAAGCATGAGTGGGTATTCAAAGTAGGAAGGAGCAAAGCCACAAAGTTCCTGATAGCATGGAATATCTGAAGCATTGCCTACAGCATTGGCTTCCAGCAATGCTCTCATATAGGATACACTCCCATTTCTGAGGTTCTTCCTCAGCAGCAAGGATATTGCTGCATTTTTGGGTGGATCCAGCTAATTTTCATCGTGTTTTCAGTTTGTTGCATCTGTTACGCTTGTGGATAAACTTTAACAATTTATTCATACCACATTATCTCTCCTTGGTTCTTTTTCATGCAGACAAGTAGTCATCTGGAGTGAGTTTTGGCCCTTTCTTCCCATTTTTGACCACTGTAGGGTGGTCCTAGGAGAAATTCTGCAGGTGTTGATCTCTTTCCAGTAGTTGATTTCATTTTCTTTAATCAAGCAATATGTTTTGATGAACCACAGTACAGATTCAAAGATCCACTTTTTTTTCTTTTTCAGTGACTCAAGGAACTAAATTCACAGGTAGCAAATATCGTGGCTTCTATTCCTCTCACAGCAAAATATGATTCCTGTACTGCATCTTCTGTCTCCCACATAATTTCAGTGGCCGAAGGATAATGTATTTTACTTGGAAAAACTCTAGCTGATGCTATGTGTGGGCTTTCTGAAAGCCAAGCACTCAGATGCAACATTCAATCTTACTAAAAGAGTTGGTAAGGACAAGAGGCAGAGAAAGAAACAATAACAAGACAACACTCCTTAGTTAAGAACTACCTGAGCTTTGTCCAGTTTTCTTCTTCGTCTGTTTTGTCTGTTTTCCTGTATTCACACGGTGATCAGACCCTCCTCCTCAGGGTTGGATAATGGTGAGAATACTGAGCATTGGAAAGCTTGCATGTCTCATAATTTTGTTTTTGTACAGGAAGCCAGAGTTCTCAGCAGGCACATTCAATTAAAAAAACAAACAAACAAACAAAAAACCAAACCCATGTTCTGAGCCAAAAATTCTCTCAAGCCCTTTTGTTTGAGCTTTGAAGCAAAACCATCTCTCAAAGAGTCTCAAAAAGCATCATGGCAAAGTTATACCAATGTTAACAATTTATTCCAAGAAAATGAAATCTGCTGAAGTGAGACTGGGAGGTGTTAAAACTTAATGAACATAAAAATACATGGCTTTTCTTAAAAGAACTGAATTTTCTTGAGCTGGCTACAGTTATCAACATTCTCTCTTCTGGTTTTTAATCACTTCCAAATTTTCATATCATTTTTCTCATGCTGGAAATATGATGAGAGTTGCTTCCCTGTTTGAATACAATGCAGGTAAGGAGAGCAGCCTGTGATAGTTTACAGTAATTGCTTGTCTTAACTTTTCAGAACAGCTGGCCAACACAGAGGAAAACAGGGGCATGTGAGGTGCCCCTCTCTTTAAATGACAACAAATATCCCATGTGTCTGTTCTTGGGGAAACAATCCTGTGTGTGGGCAGAGGAGAGGGAGAATGAGAATCAGGCATTCCAACACAACTGATCTTCACTATGACCCCTGTTCCTGGGAGCACAGGCTGCCCCTAGTAACTCAGCTGGGGCAGATGCTTGTGGTGAAAGGGCAGTGATGTCTTCAGGTGGCAAAATCAGATCTGTCACAGCTCACCTGGCAGAGTCAGGGTGGGTATATAGGTTTTTATGTACAGTTTTGCTATTGAGAATGAGGAATATATCTTGGTTCTGACTGGTAGTCTTGCTCAGCTTGGTCTCTGCTGCAGTGGTTTGCATTGCATCTGCGTAACAACTTTTGCAAGTTGAATTAATGTGAAAGGCAGAAAATTAAAGATATTATGAGAACTGAATGAAAGCATAAAGAATTTTGTCTCTGTCAAATAGCAAAACCTCTTGCATGCTCATCTGTGCTTCAGGCATGAGGCATGAGATGAATTTGGAAAAGGATTTTCATGACAGGACAAATTCCCAAGTAAGAGCACTTCATCCAAGAAGCAATTTGCCTCACCAGTAATTTTTCAGTATTTCCTTTGTCATTGTTGAAGGTGTTTGTGTTTGAAAGCAAGTTTTGTTTTCCACGCTGGCTGGATTTTGTTTGTGGTTTACAACTCAGGTGAGACCCTTATCTCTACACAGGTGGCAACATTCCTAAACTGTCAAACAAACAGGGACCTCAGAAGCTGATACTGAAACAGAGGCTACAGGGTCAGAGCAGGATGGAAAAATAGACTGTGTGGAAGGGAAAAAGCTTACACAAACATGAATATATATGATAACTGTGAGTGCAGTTAAAACCATACAGTTTAGGATGGCCTTATCCAAAATTCATTGAAATCAGCTGAGAACATCCTCATACACTGAAGGGCTCTGGGTCATGATTTGCATCAGTGAGTCTCATTTTGCAAATTTTGTGGTTAAATAGACCTTCCATTGTGTTTAATTTTATTTTGCTCCCAAGGAAGGGGGAGTGTTGAACAGTGTCTGCCAAGCACAGCTCTCAGGCATTGAAGCTGCAGGACAGATTCCCAGCGGGCAGAACGACGCCCAGTACTGGGATTTCTTGCATACCGAAAGGAGCCAAGAGAAGAAAATGAGATATTGTCAGTCACACAGATCATGACAGACTTTCAGTTTTAATCCACTGAGTGTGTTCAGTGCTGCCAGATAACATAGTTCATTGACAATAGTTATTTTACACAAGTCTGCTTATTACTCATAAACAGCAAAAAGTCACAGCTTGGCCACAACAAAATAAAAAAAGACAGAATTCCAGTTTTATTCAATAGGGAAGATGATGACCTATGTTTCTTTAATTAATATCAAAATGCCTGATTCGAAAAATGGAGTCAGATAAACCTGTCATATTTTGCAAGAAAATATTTTAAATTATCCATCCATGTTTAATAATTTTAAAGTACCAAACCAACCTATGCTAGCACACCAAATGGACAGGGTTAAACTCACCAAATATATCCTGGATTCAAGAGACTGACAAATATCACCACTTTTTATGAAAGTCCCATGTTTCATGTTTTTTGTCAGTGCTGTCTAGGCTGTGACAAACATTGGGCCTCAGGCAAAAAGGCACAAAGCATTTCATGTCATCAAAACATGAATATGAGCTTTGCTTGGCATTTTTCCAGGAAAGGACCTGGCCTTACAGCTCATGGGCATCCAGAATTATTGCTTGCCCAAATGCTGAATAACATAAATCCTCACAAATCAAATCTCACTTTCCAAATACCCTAATAATTCACCATATAGTGGCTCTCTTCTGATGACTGTTTGCTAAGCCAGAGAAGCCAGAAGTGCTGCTTGCTTGGTGTAAAAACATCTGATACTGGTAATATTAAATGTGTATTTTGATTCTTAGGTAGATATCCAGCAGTTGTTATGTTCTTTATTCATAGCAGACCTTGCAAACAAACAAAGAATGGTTTAAAGGGTCACTCAGAGAGTCAGTCTCCAACCAATTCTGATTATTATTTTCCTACCTCTTAACCAAGAGCTGAGAACTTTTGTATGATGTAGCAAGGCACTGCACCTTGTTACAATGCAGCTTTTTACTGATGTCTCTTGTGGTGCATTGGGTAAGCATAGAGATCACATAAACCCAATGGATTACTACCAACTTATCAAAAAGCCATCCTACTCCTCCATATTTTCCTCATTTGTGAAGTTAGGTAGGGAAAAGTTTGTTCTGCTTATGGTTCCTGAGCCTCCTCTCTACTTCCAATATGCACCTGTTGGGAACTGCCTTGCAACAACTTCACTTACAGATGGAATTTCCATCTCTTCACTGGCTTATAAATGGCTTTGTTTATGGGCTGCATTACCACAATGACAATAAAGAATTGAAATGGTGCCCCATATACACAGGGAGAGGGAAAAAATGCAAGCCTTTTCCTCCTAAATGGAAACGTGAATAGCTTGTGGGTCAAACATGATGACAGGTTATATTTCATCATATCTATTTATTAGTGACTCGGAAATCATTCAAGACAGACTTGTACAAGGTATAAAGCTCTGACTGCAGAAGATTTTCTCCCTCCTCTCCCTCAAACCGGTATTTATTTTTTGTTTAGTGTTACTTGGCAAGCTTTTGTTGTAATTTACTTCCTCATTCCTCTAAAGCAATTATCATAGTTTTAAGTTATGTTTCTGAAGGAAGTTCTGGAACTGAATTCCTATCTGAGAATTGATATCTAGCAAAGGTGGGACGAACAGGTTTTCTGGAAACATGTCTCTACCTCTGCTCTGACTAGAGTCAGCCTGAACAGCAAGGTAAGAGATAGAGAGAGAGGCTTTGAAAATGCTGAAGAGCAGAGAAAAAAAAAAACAAAAACAAAAAAAACCCAAAAAAACCCCAAAACAAAACAAAAAAAAAAAAAAAAAAAAAAAAAAAAAAAAAAGAACTTTGTCTTTATTTTTCAAGTAAGCTGGTTACAGGCTAGTTGATCAGATGGACTGCCTGCCCTGACAATTCTGCAGAACAGAAAACTAGGCTGAACTGATATGGCAGCCAAGACAGCCTCCTGACAGCCAAGGGAAACAAATCTCCAATTTGACAAACCAATAAATTATTTTTAAAGAAATTAGACTACATTAATCTTTTCTAAGAGGTAATTAAGTCAATATTTTAAAATATTTTGCTTTTTTTTTTTTTTTTTTTTTACCGGCAAGTTTTCCCATGCCAGGGGCACCCANATTACTTTGTTGAGTTTTACAGTGCTTGATGAAAGCCTTTTTTTTTTTTTTTTTTTTTTTTTTTGCTTACAGGCAAGTCTTCCCATGCCAGGTGCAGCCAGTTTTTGTCTGACATGAGTTACAGCACAAGGAACTTCCTCCTTCTCTACCAGGAAAGCCAATTTTTTCATGTTTGATAGTATCGCATCCTGAACATCTCTACCTTTCTGCCTGCCACTGCACTTTACTTGCAGCTGATGTCTCCAAAAGTTTATTCCTTTTGCTCTTTGCTGGTCTGAGTGCATTGTGAACGAGGTTGAGATCTACTGCAGATGATTGCACTGCCCATTCTCACCAAGGCTGCAGAGAATTCAGAGAATTGTATCTTTTTACAGGTGAGTTCCTCTAGTCAACCATTTCAATTTTCCTATGCATAGGTCTAAATATATAAAAATGAATACATCAAGTGATAGGTGTTGAATTTAAGTGGTGAAGATCCTACTGATAGGACTTGGTGGAAAGCTATAGTTAGAAAACCTGAAAATATTTCAAACTGAATTCTGCTGTTCTGAACACAGGGGCCAAAAAACTTAAATTACACCCTCCTACAAATTCCCCCCTCTGGTAATGTTGGAACAACTCTTAAGAAAAGAAATTTGAAAGAGTTCATTCTTCAGCTCCAAGATCTTCCACAAGAAGGTGAACAGTAGAGCTCTGAAAAGGAACAGTGGTGAATGGGGTTGATTCTCTGAGCCAGTGGGGAAGGCTACACCCTCCTGAAAACCTAGACCTAAAAGCAATCAGTTGGAGCTTTTTCCCATGAAACAGAGTGGTACCAGGGCCTATTAGCCAGCTCACTGCTTGCAGCTGCACAGTGAAGCTGTTACCCTTTTTTTCCTGTTACCTGTCAATAGATATAACTTATCTGAAAGTTTGTTTTAAACCACAGGGTATGTTGTCATTACATCTCACTGCTGCCACTGCTCTCCCTCCCATAGAGAGTTCCATGGTGGGGATTTCCTGGTCCATGGAAAGAGAGACTTGTTATGTTTTGCAGTTAATTAAATGCCCAGAAACACCAGTCATTTGCATATGCAAACAAAAATTGGTTTTCAATATGTGCTTCTGTGTACTAATACTAGATAGGCCTTGTACTCGGAAACTAACAGAAAGAAAACCTCCGTGTTGTTAACAGGGTACAGATCTCGTTATGGACAATGTGATTTTGAAGAAAAATATTTCCAGGTTAAAAAAAAAAATAGAAATAGAGCCTAAGATTCACCCTTCAGTTTCTCATGACTAGGGGACAGGACTTGGCTATGCTGCCCTGGGAAGCAAGCAAGGTAAAAATAAACCAGATTAAAGTTAGTTGACTGGTGTCAGACTGTCTGATAAAGAATCACCCTGCACAACAAAAATGATCAAACACTCATGAAACAACTCAAAAAGTGTCCAGTTTCACCTTTGAATTTTAAGGAGTCAGCTTGAGTTTGGCATAGCACAATCCCCCACAAGCTGCAGCAGCTCAGAATTCACTTCTCCAGTAGGCTGGACCCCTGTCACATGATGGCAACCTCTCCCTTTCCTTGTGGGTATCAGCAATTTATTCACTTCAGTTAAATCCAGAACCACAGGTGCATGAGACCCCCCAAATCACGTGTTGATCATGCTTCCCTTCGGCTCTGCCACCAGAAGAAGCTGCTTTATGCCTCTGGGGAACAGATTATGGCCTTGGGAGGTGCTGGAGCTATTACTGAGTGTGGGAGGAATGCAAGCCCCAGCAGCAGGGAAAGCAACCAGGGCTGCAGCACCCTGCTCTCACTGCACAGGTACCTGTTGGCAGAAGTAGCAGCTTCCAAGTAAGACTATGCAGTGATAACTCCTCTCTTGCTACTGGATTGAGCACCAATGTCATCTTGTTTCTCCATTGCTGTTCTTTCTAGGAACCCACCAATTAACCCTATATCATTATCAGTGCTTGACGCCAATATCTATATTTTAATTAGGAGAAGGAGACCCACTGTTTTCAAAGCACTGAGATATTTGTTTTGAAGACAAACTCCCACAACGTAATCGCTTTTCAACACAAACCTAGTTCAAACTGTGGAAGATTTCCACAAGGTCTCTCACTAAAATTCTTTGCTAACAAAACTGCACAGGACATTACTTGCCAAAAGGCATCCTATTTTTACAGCTCAGGATTTTCCTCCACACCACACTCATGCTAGCCAGCATAAGACCCTTCCCAAACATGCCAACACCACCTTCAGTATCACCACATGGACAGAACAGTGCTGGTGAGTAATTAGTACTTAACAAAATCAAACATTTCCACTTCTCGAGCGAGTTGAACTTTGTGCGTCCTATCTTCAGGTGTTCTTGTATCGTACACTTCCTCCAGTAACTACTGGGCAAATATTTCTATATCGACTAACAAGACCATAACTGTTCCATAGCTTGTGATCTATGCATAAATTACATATCATACCTAAAATTCTGTAAATTAATACCTGCAGGTTGCTACCTATATTTTAATTAAGTGCAGCTTATAATGAAATTGTCCATCAATGTGTTTTTGAATTTTTTATTTGTCTGTCATGACAAGGTCTCATTTTGTAGGTTAGTTTAGATGCATTATTTGACAAGAGCAATAATTGCAAAAGTAGATAAGGTATACAACTAATTCACTTAATTGTGATTCCTTCACATTCCACTCTGCCTTTAATAAAGGCCACATATTTATTTTTCCCAATAATGTTAATTTGGCTTTGCAAATGAATCTCTCAACACAGCAACATTATTTCTGATACAATATTAATCTCTTCTGAGATACCTGTTTTAGAAAACCCTTGCTTACTGGAGTCATTGCAGAAAAGCAGTCTGTGTAATGCAAGGAGGTTGAGGTCAACAGCCCTGTCCTTATCTGCAGGAGAAAGCAGTGTTACAGTTTCTGATTCTGAGTTTCTGCAGAATTATAAAGTAACTCCTGGCATTTAATACTCCATGTGGTTGATTCACGTGGTAGAGAGTATCACATTCAGACACTTCTATAAACCAAATTGAGGATTCTTGCCCTAAATTTAAACTGGAGCTTGATTGCATCAAGTATGATAGCCCTGTTTCCAATCATGTTGGATGTGGCTATCTCCAGGGTGTGGACCTGCTCGTCTTGAGCACAAGCAGCAGCCAGAACAAGCGCATGTGAGCAGGCACATCTGAGATGACAACTCTACTGCATTTTAACAAAATCATCTTCCCTGCAGTGTTGCTGTCCTCAGGGCACTGCCACAAGTGCATGACAGGGGTGAATGGAACAATAAATGTGCCACCCCAGTCCTCACATGGCTTCTGGATGAATGCCATTCAAAAGCAGCATCATGGGAGCATGAAGTGGAAAGAAGGTGGGATGATGGTGGCTGCAAATACTGATCTATACCTGTACCCCTCAATTTAAACACTAGCTGTGATCCTCAGAAGTGAGCATAAAACTGCATTTGGATTGCTAATAAATGTCATCCAAAATGCAATTGTCATCTCAGCATTTTGCTATGCAGATAGGGTTGTGCCTCCTGAGAAAAGCAAGCAGTGCACTGCCCTCAAGAGAAAGCCCTGTTTATCACTTGGAGATGCAATAAAAATAACTAATGTCCACAGTAAACCTAATTCACTGTGCTACTTAGTATTTGAAATACATAAATATGTCAAGCAAAAGACCTCTAATAGACCCTTTTATACTGGTAATAGTGTACATATAATTTTCCTCTCATTAGTAAAAAAACTACCTAGGGAACTATCAGCCCATCCTTCATCCATTTAATCTGCATTAGTTTACTTTTACCTTGTGTTTAATCTGCTTTCCCTCAAGGTATTTTGAATAAATCAATAGGAATACATGATTGTTTAATGATTTTTAGAAGAGCTCCCTTCGACCACAGCTGCATGATTTAGAATGACTAATTTCACTTTTTACAATTGATCCTGCCGCACACGGCCCATCCATTCCTGCCACGACTGGCCAAAGGAACCAGGAGCTGCTCCACAGTGAGGAGCTTCTTAAAGGGGCCAAGGAAGGTCCCCAACAGCTTGTGGGGAAAAAACAAGCAAGGCAACAATATACTCAAATTGAATGCTCTTAATTCTTGGTAACAGGTTCCAGCTCCCTAATGTGGCTCGGCACTACAGCCTGATCATGACTCTCATGCACCTGGGCTTTGGATGCACCACTGTTCCTTTCTCTTCAAAGTGCCCAAAGGCAACAGAGGATTTCACGGGATGCAAAGAGAAGGTCTGGCAAGAGGGACTCCTGACAGTGGAGTTTTGTACTTGAGTCTGAATGCACTAGCTTGCTGAAACTCAGTCTAACACCAGAGACCTCCTGCTAAACAACAGAGGCAAAGCTCTCCTGATTTGACATGCAAACATCCAGTCACTTCTAGCTTTCATTTCTTCTTAACCTCAAAGTAGTTTTGACAGTGTGAATACACCAGCGTAGCAGAAATATCGCTAAAAAGGAGTGTTGTGCCTCTTTATCCCATTCACCATGACGGAGGTGTGGTGTAATGTGTATAAAACTAGGGCTGGGATCAAGAGGGTTCATAGCTATTCACATTTATGCCATTGAGCTCATGCCTGACAGGGGATGTGCCATCCTCAGCTTTGTTTGTCATCTCACCATCTGCCTGATCCTTTTTAAAAAGGACATAAATTTCCCCATAAAATCCTAAACCATTACTACATTTTAACAGAGCTCTGAGCTCAGCAGAACCCTGGTGGCTCTTATTGCCTCTGGATGCTCGACAGCAATAGGTACAGCAAAATGTCACTTTATTGTGATCATGGAAAGAATAAACCAGTCAGCAAGTGCCCAGCCTGGTGTTCTGTGCTCTTCTCCCAAGAGTGGGCCTGATACTCCTTTAACTGAAGATTTTCAGTGTGCAGCCCTTTCCCAGACCTGACACTCTTGTTCAGTGGTGTGGCCAAACCTGCTTCCCAAACCTTCCCAGGCCTTGTGTGGTCTTCCCAGGGGAAGCTGTCGTCTGCCAGCCCACTTTCTGCTGGGTCTTGTTGCATTGCTAGAAATGTCTGAGTTTTGGGGGGGTGGTGGTAAGGGGTGGTGTTTTTAGCTGTCAGCATAGGGCACAAAGGTCTGGGAACTGCAAGAGAATTATCAGCAGTATCCCTAACAAGCTTGACCTTTTAGACAGCTGAATTCACAGACATAGATGTCTGCAAAACATCTCCTCCCCCTGACCCTGTCTGTCTCTTTTAAAACATGGGTGGGTTCTGGATTACACCATACATAAAATTCAACATTCCTCTTAAGACTATATTCACCTTATTTCAATAGTGAAGCTGCATGATACATGAGCACATTGGCAAACAGACCAGCATTGTATCAACACTCAGAGCTGACACTGCTACAGCACTTAAGGGAGAAATACTGGTAGTTAGCTCAAATAAGTCAGAAGTCTTTGATCAGGACTCTGAAAGTGATTGAGACAGGCTGTGTGAGAGTTATTACAAAGTGCCAAGGTACAGAAGACATTACAGTTTGCAGTAGATAATCTATTGCTCTAGGGTAAACTGACTGCAGTCCAACAAGGACTGTCAAGAAGGCTGGCAGCTGAGAACTAGGCTAGCACTTATTATTCGATTATCAGCTTAATCAGTACCTAAAGCTCTTTGCAAGATGGTAAGGACTTTGGGGAGATAGAGAGCTCCCATGCAAAGATCAGAAGGCATCATGCTGTGGACACTGGAAATCTCCAGGGACTCAGAAGTCCTTACACTCTGCACTGAAAAACTTCCGCATATCAGAGGAGCACACCTCCTCAGCGTACCAGGAGGCAGAGAACAGAAGCCACGGTCAGTTGCTGTCACTGCTCTCCCCCCTCAGCTTGTCTCCATGGGAAAAAGGTACCTTTGGGTTTTAGGAAGAGAAAGTAGAATATTTGTGCCCACGTGATGAGTTTCATAAGATAAAGCTAAAATATCCTTGATAGCATGGAGCTCTCTGTGTGTGATCCATTCGACAACTGATACCAAATGCTTAGAGCAGCACATCCATAAATGTGGCAATTGACAGACAACTCCAAGCAGTCCCCTCTCAAGGGTTCCAGTACTCTCCCTGGAGTAATGCAGCACCTTTAATGACTGCAGAGGGAATAACTCTGTGGAACTGGAGCAGATGTTACTCAAGCCACCTACAGACTCCCCCTCAGGCACCTTGACCTGGCATTCAGTCACCCACTCTAGTGGACAGTGATCCCCTGCTACAAGCCAGCTCTGAACTCTGCTGGGGAGACAATGTAACAGGAGCAACAAGGCGACTCAGTGTTTCTGCTCCAGATTCCCTGCTCACTTGTCAAAGCCTCTGCCATAAGCCGCAACACTGCCAGTAGTTCTTCCTGCCACCTAAGGCATCAGGCTGAGGTTTCTCATTTACCCCAGCACAGAGCAAGGATGCCCTAAATGAAGGGCAGCTTGAACCTGACACCAAAAGGAATTCCAGCCAGCCCCTGTAGCTATAGGCTCCTACTGGCTTTAAATGGGCTCAGAACTTCATCAAGGGAAAATGTCAGCCACTTGCATTCTAAAACTTAATCTGATTAAATTTAAAGTAAAATAAGGACCATGTAAATTATTTCCCTGCTTCCCTGGTATTTTCCACTAGTGCATCATGAAACCATTTCTATGTTGGCTGTTTCTGTGTTAAGACATGAGCAGTTTAGAAGTTGTCTAATTTTACCTGCTTTTTTTTTTTTTAATTATCATAAAAGACATGCCAGTGTTTGACTCTGAGGTTCAGCTCTCTTGCTAAATATAAAGGCACCCAACTGGAGCAAAGAACACCCTTCTTCTGAGCAGCAGGTTCTTCCAGATAGCCCAATATGTGCACAAAACCCACTTGGCCACCATCAGCTGTGAACTTTGAGCTCAGAATCCAGCCTCATGGCCCTAGAGCTGGGAGCTGCCCTCAGGCCCTTGAAAAATCCCATCCAGACTGGAGTGCTCCAAAGGAAGCTGGCAAACTCTTCCCCTCCAGTCCAGGCATTTAAGTCAAACCTAGCAAGTTAATCTGTCTGGATTTTAGTGAAGTCCACTTATATCCCTGAATTAGTAACATGTCAGAGGGGCCTTAAGTTTGTCTCCAGGACTGCAAATCCTTAGACTGTGTATGCTGTTGCTTACGCTGCCAGCTCTCTGGAGCAGCGCTGGTTCTGGCTCTGTGTGTGGGCAGCAGCGAGCACAGCACCGGTGCCATGAGGACGCAGAGGAATATTAATAACCACACAGAGTATGCCTGCATTTCCTCATTAGGAACTAAATATTTTTGGGCTTGGGTTGAAGCAATTGAGGGAGCATTTGGATCTTGCACCTAAAGTCACCGCATGGCAAGCTTTAGGGAGCAAGTAAACTACCCTTTCTGTGCTCACATACTCTATCACTGATTGCTGTCTCTACTCAAACCTCAAATAATGCCAGCTTTAGAGGGTCAAATATCAGTCTTATAGGTTTGGAATTGCTACAAGAGTGCCACGAAACAGAGGAGCAAAAGCTGGCACGTTACTTGAATGTGTGAGCTGTGAAGTCAACTAGCCTGCATGCCTTGGGCTGGGGAGATTTGGTCTTAGCTGAAGTTAGGAAACATCAGGCCACATCAATTTCAGAGGCCCCAGTGTAATAAGTTGTGAGCCACATTAGCACACTCTGGATTTTCTTCATCTTCCTTTCTGCAGAAACCCAAAAAGGAAAAGTTAGTGTAGATCTATCTCTGTGGGCACTTCCTCAGTCACCATGAAGTAATAAATCATCCTTTTCCGTGGCTCACAAATCTTCAATAAGAAATTTCTGGACTTGCAAAGAAGAAGAAAAAAGGCACGAATAAACAATTGTTTCATAGCTGTTTTGAACTCAAAGGACAGAGGTTGTGTCTTGCCAGGAAGACACGACCTTCCTCCCAGGAACCATAGATAAACTTCTGTTCTTAGCAGCAACACAAAAGCAACTCTTCTGACCTTACAGCAGTACAAATGTAGTAACTACCAGCCATGAGATCAAATACCATGAGATCCCTTCCACCTGTTGTAAAGAACCGAGAGGAAAGCAGCATGTTACACTGAATTACACCCTCAGGCAGCGCTCCACAAAAGGCTGGTGTGTCATTGACACACAAAATAAGGTGCTGTGCTCCTGGGCTTTGTCTTTCCTGTACTGGGAACCCATTAATCCCATTAATTGCATATAAAAAGTCTGGTAGCAATTCAACAAATGAGTAAACACAGAGATAAAAGTGTAATCGTACTAGTACAGCAAATTGGATTCAGGTTCTCATTGAACAATCCTGTTTCATTTCAGCAATTTTATTATCACTGTAACTGGAACAAATTACTTTATTAAACAGAAGGGGCTTTTGTAAAAGAATTTCTTCTTGTGGGCAATATCATGAAGCTCTGTAACACAAAACCAGCAATTACACTTGTCAGGGGATTTCTTTAAGCAATTCAGCTAATGGCTTGTGACAGGTAAGACTTGAAATGTTCATTCAGACCTTTCTTTTGCTATAAAGATATATTTTGTCAGCACAAAAAAAGCACTTTTATTGAAGTGAATGCTTTGGGCAGGGGTTTGAAATCCTGTAGAAGGCAAGAAGGCTTGGGGTAGGCTGACATGCAGGACAAGGGCAGAATAAAGTCTGCTGACATTTGCACAATGGCCAAGAGACACGGACACCTGGAGAAGTCAAGACTAACCTCACTGCTGGGGGAAGTAGAATAGAAAAGATTGTTTCCCTGCAGCATCAGTCAAAGCAGAAAGCCAAGATCTGTAACTCTAGATGGAAGATAGAAATACCACACGAATTTAAAAGGTTTTTCCATTGAAGACAAGTCATCAGGCTCATTGCAGATACAGCTGGATGACCTCCAAAAGACAATGTGGTTTGTTTTGATTTTTTAAATCCAGTTCTCTAGGCCAAACTTATGCATAAAGAGTGTGGTTGGAAAACTGCTGTCCAGACAAAGCAGATTGTGACAAAGCACTGCAGGATCTATGGAAGACAAGTATCCTATAAACAAAAATATCAAAAAGCTGTCTAAACCAGCACTAAAAGCTTAAACGGAGTTTTAAAGACAGAGCCAAGTGCCCAAACAACACTGAAATTCATAGGTTCACCTTTACCAAAGCTATCAGGAAGCTGCTACTTTTGAGCAATTAAGGCCAGGGTGTCCCAATTATATGATGGCTTTGATGGTGTCAGCCAATAATCCTGCTGGTTGGTTTTGCTGAGACATCAGACATACTTTTCCTCTATTCTCCTTCTCTTGGCTTTTCCTCCATGCTTCTGGAAAACAGTCAGCCATGATTTGACTCTATCACTCTGCAGAATGGGTAAAAACCAGAAAATCATAGAAAACCAGCATAAATATGTCACCAGAAATTTAAAAAAACCCAGTCTTTTGTGTCTCTCCTACCTCAGGAGCAACCCAAGAACACAAGGGAGACCAGATAGCTGTTGGACAAGATGATGTGACTGTTTCAGACATTTCACCTCTGTTTTTCTCCACTTGGAGTTTCTTTCTTGTGTATGTCATGAAGTCAAAAGCCCGGGAGAGTTAATATAAATCCTTACATTCTCATTCCCCATGTACACAGCTATTTGGAATAAATAGCTGGGGTTCCTGAGGACTGATGTGGAGCTCAACTTGGAGATCTGTGAACAACTCCATTCAACCCTGGTGTCCTCCATCTATTCTTAAGCCCTCTAATTCCAAAGGCAAATTTTTTTTTTTTTTGGAGGTCACCTCACCCCCCACCTCACTCTCACACAGACACAGAGTTCTTCAAAAAGGGAGGCCTGCACTGGCCCTGTTTACTTAGAGCACAAACATATTCAAGGCAGTGATGTCAGATTAAAGGAAGAAAGGGGAGAGAAATCAAAGCCTCTAAACTGCACATAAAAGGCAATCGCTGGCAACCAATCTGTTGTACTTCCCTCTTTGCACTTTATGAATAAAGGTCAAGCTGGTATTGGCAACCAAATGTTAATGTTCTTATAAGGGCTTAAGCTGCTTTAACAGCTGAATAAGTGAGAGTGATCCACAGGGCCACACCTATTCATGCCCTTACAGGAGGGAAAACCTCTGCTTCCCAGAGGGCTGTCCACAGGGGTGCAGGGAGACCTACAGGAGCAAACTGCTTACTGATTGCCTAAAAAAGACCTGAGGTTAACTAGCTCCTTCCCCATTATTTTTCCATCTGCTCTACCTGCTGTTTGCTCTTTTCTCTTCTTTTACCTATTTTGTGCTTGTCGGTCTTCTTTCAGGCTCTGTAGCTGCAGCTTTCAGGATGTGAACTGGCATACAGAAAAAGCACCTTCAAATACTTCCTCTGACTTGCAAGGAGTCCATATGCCATTCTTGTTGTTTTAAAAATGACACATCTCTTTTTAAACACTTTTTTTTTTTTCCTTTTAAGGTTAACAAGGCACAACTGCCATTACCCCCTTTCACAGCAAAAAAGTTTTTGGTAACTGGCAGCCAGATATGATTACCAGCTTTCTTTCAACGTTGATGATGTTATGCTCTCTCTATTTAAAAGGTGACACAGCTCACACTTTTCAGGTTTGTCCTGAGTGCACTGGAAGTACTCATCTCCCAAAAGCAGCATTAAACTCTCTCACCTAGCTCTCCAGGCGGCAGCAGAGACTCAGTAACTTCATGTCTACATTTCCCAATGAGCAGCACACTGAAAAAGCTTCAGAGTCACTCAACACCAGCCCACTGGAATGAGACAGAGGCGTCACCCATCAAAGGAAAAGAGATTTTACTGAAGAAAGAAAAAGTCAATATTTGGGATATGTTTACATAAAGTCAGGACAAGTGCACTGCTGAATTAATTAATGTCTGGCATTTACAAACAGTAGCTTGATCTTTCAGCTAGTGCCCTTGCCAAGTCAAGCAGTTTTTAAAAATTTAATTTTTGTAGAGGTGAATTTAGTGCTAATGAAATTGAAAGACCAGTAGCAATAGCTTGCACAAGGCACTGGCCTGCCAAGTTCTGCAGGAGCTTCTCATCTGCTGCTCACAGGGCACCTCCATCCTGAGCTCTGTGGAATCAGGTGCTCTAGTCCCAGGCCTCACTCCTCCTCTGGGACAGATGTCAGGGATTGCTTTTGGAATGTAGAGTGAGAAAAACCCAGTCATTTCACAGGCTGCTTCAGGGAAGCTGCCCAGCACTGAGCAAAGCTGCTCATTACACTAGCTGGAGTAGAGAAGGAATTACCAAATGTGTCATGCTTTTGTGCATGGCACTTGGTGTTTGACACCCAGAACTCCTGGCATCTGGTACTGCATGAGTGCAATGCTATTCAGGCAGGGAGGGATATATGAGTCCATCAGAAGCATCTCGGTCAACATCCAAAACGTAACTTTTGAACTGCTGAGGTTCAATAGGGATGCTTTCCTGTGGCTAAGGAGTACCTAAAGTCACAAGACAAGTCACTTCATTTAGGGTGCTGCTCTACTCCTCTTGTTCAAGGCTTACCCTACCCAGGAACTGCCCAAACCTATGGATCCCAAACAGCTCTTTCCCGGTTAGTAGAGCCTCTCCCTCTGGCAAACACACACCGTCAGGGCATGTGAATTATTTTCTGTTAAGAGAGGATTAGGGAATATTGGAGCCCAGTTAACTGGTCAGGCTCACAGTGAAAGGTCCTCAGCTTTACTGGTGAGGGAGGACCTCCCTTAAATGGGGCTGCTCTGTGCAGGCAGTGCTTGCAGTCACCCTATGTGCCACTGCACAGCTTTGCAGCATTTGATTTTTTCTGAGGCATTAGCTTTCCATAAAAGCTGATGTTCCTGGTTTTTTTTTTTTTTTTTTTTTTTTTTTTTTTTTTTTTTTTGTTTGTTTGTTTGTTTGGTTTTTTTGTTTNTCCTTGTGTAGGAATCCAATTTCCCTTGAAATCCCAAACACAACTTGGACTCTTGAATGCCTCTGAAGAACTGTGCACAAACCAATAATAAATATGATAGGTTTTTGAATTAGAGAATATTCAAATATTGAAAAGAACATGTAAAGAAAATCAAAGATCTCGTTTTCTTTGGCTTTGGATTTTTTTTTTTTTTTTTTTTTTTTTTTTTGATTTGCACATTTATAGTAAAGAAATCCTCAGTCAGGAGCACCCTCCTCTTACCTCCTCCTCACGCAAACCTAGCCAAGCCTCAGAGCCACTTGTCTGTCGAACTTGTTTTCCACCTCATTAACCACAATTGCCTATCCAGTGAGGGGATTAAAAACCAAGGTCCAACTCCTGTCTCTCGGCAGAGACACAAAAAGGAGCGGTGTTTACAGATTCTGGCTGCCTTTTCCTTCCCGACCTTGCAGAGGTAAAGAGCGCGATTAGAGTGCGAGATGGGAAAAGCAGTGACGATTTGGAGACCCGAGAGAGAGACAGAGGCACTCGCCTCCGTTCGGCGGGGCCCAGAGAAAGCCTCCACCACACCACCCGCTGTGTTTAAGGACATGTTTTGTCCCCCGAGCCCATCCCCAGCGCTTCCCAAGCTGTGCCGAGAGACCCTCCCCGGAGGTCTACAGCACCCCCTGCCCGGCCCCTCGGGAGAGTCCCCCGCCCGGGGCTGCGGCAGGGAGAGCTCCCAAACGAGCGCCAGGGCCAGCATTTCCATTTTAAAGCCCCAAGCTGGTTAAACACCCACCACCACCCGCTCCCAGCCCCCTCCTCCCCCTCTACCTCCCCACCCCGGCGTTAAGAAATGCAAATGCGGCCAATCCTGTTTTATGTTAAAAAGCGAAAAAACATTTCAATGTATTCTTGTCTTGTATGACTGGCTAAGAGCCTCTAAATCCCCACCATTTACCAAATTAAACTAATTGAAAGAGCTTCCAAAAGCCACATCTGTAGGCTGACGTCTGTCCCTGCCTTTGGCTTTAGGCTGGGGGAAACTGTTCTCCATCCCATTGATCCCTGAATAGTCACGCCTGTCAGGAAGCCACATCAACCATTATCATTCTAATTTTACTGCCTTTCTTGGTCCCTAATCTAATTTGCAATGATGCTTAAGCATTTCGCAAGGCCATAGCACTTTCTTCAGAATTTCAACAAGAGCATTAAACCCCCAATTTACATTAATGAAGTGCACATTTAATTAGGGGAGAGGGTAAATGGAGGGCTCTTCAAGAGCAGTTTGCGTGATATGATAGGCACTTGAAAAACGAAGATGTACCTGATAAAAGACTCTGTGCAGCCTTCCTTCCTCATTTCATTTCTCAGTTTCTTTCCCCGCCCCAGTCAGTCTCCTCTCCTGTCCCAAACGCCTAAGAACAGTGGCAAGGAGACAGGACAGCATCTCCTGGCCCAGAAGGTTGCCCCGTGTGCATCTCCCAAAGACTGGAAACTCTGCTCACAGGGGTCAGCTGTGTTTCAGGCCCCATCCTGCACAAACTTGCATGGAATCCGTATCCAGCCAACCCTGTACTTTCAAAGCCACACACTTGTACCCTCGAACTGTCTGGAAAGAACCCTCTCTACCTAATGTTTTCCCTCCTCAAAATCATCCAAACACAGGCACAGACCCAGAGCTTGGTTTCTGGGGGCAGAGACTCCAGCTCACTGAAGTTTTCCTATCATTTAACACAACCCGAATCTGCCTGCATATCGAAACACTGCTCATGCAGGCACCATTCAGAAAAGAGATCAGAAAACTGGTTCCAGTGCTTAAACATCAATTCAGTGCATGTACGTTTGCAATTTTCTGTTGTTGCACTCATGTCCTGCTGTAGCTTTGAGTGGCAGAGAGCTCAAATCTCCTTTTGAGCTTTCTTCTTTGAAACCAAGGTGGGAACGAATAAATGAAGAAAAGCAGCACCAGCCAGCACCTGACAGCTGGGTTCATCTCTCCCAGCTGGTGTCCCCCCATCCATGCTGTCAGTGTTAGTGCAGGCACAGGACTAGCAATGCAGAAACAGCCACCAAGAAAATGGGATCTGGGAGCAGTCTCTGTGCTGGGTTGCGGGTCAGCAGGAATTAAATACCTAAATAGCTTCTTAACAGAATGTATTAAACAATTTTATATTAGTAAGTTTCATAGAGAAGGCTTATATGAAGTTTTCTTCAAATTGAGTGCAGCTCTTTGAAAGCCTTATCAAGTCTGCAGAAGAGAAAGGCAGCAAAGACGATGTATTTACAACTGAAAGGGACCATGCAAAATCTGTTATAGCAGATAAGACAGAATGTGTCACAAAATAATTCCTGAGCTTCGGATGGAAATATTATCAAAGAACCAACAGGAGGGAAAATGTAGGAGAGCACACAGACAGATATATTGCTGTACAAGTGGAGGAATCTGAGAAATAAAATAAAGGAAGTGATTTGGAAATAAGTAAGTAAGTAGCTGACAGAGTGAGAGCAGAGTGATTTCTAGGAGCAACACAGCAAGAGACAAGCCTGAAAAAGGCGAGGATGAGGGCGAGGGTGAAGAGGTTAAGCAGCAGAGAATGAAGACATGAGAGAAATGCGAGAGCAATGCCTCACAATTACACAAAGATTGTTATGTCAGCTGAGATTCTTTGAGGAGCTACATTTTAGCAGCAATAGCAACATGAAGAAATACATTAATGCCACAGACTCCTGCCAAAAACTTTCCCATCAAATGACACACCCTCTCCCCGATGATTTTTTCTCCAGCATTGTGTATGGAGAGAAAAAGCTGCAATGCTGGGTTGTTTCACTATGGACCATTCCCTCAACTGAAGACAGAATCAATGCAGGAGCCGCTGTGAAGCACAGCACAACCCCAGCCCCCAGGGTCTCTGGGGGCAGCAGGAGGGGGACTTCTGCAGCACCCTGGAGGGTGAGACTGCACCCTGCAGTCTCTGAAGGGGATCCTGATCCACTCAGGTCCCATCTGCCTGGGTACAGGTCACACACCTATGGCCTCTTTCACCTCCTTTCTCCCAAAACTGCTGGTCAGCAGCAGCTGTGGCTGCCACCCACAAATGCCATGAAAAGGGACACACCAGCCAAGGCAGAGGTCTGTTTGACCTTCCCTGATGAGTGCCAAGCCAGTTTTGCTGTCCCACATTTCACTCAGAGTAGCACTTTTGTGGAAGACGCTGCCCAGGGAAGGGTGGGAGGAATTTCTAGAAGAGGCAAAACTCAGCACCGCTGTGAGCCTGCACCAAGGGAGTGTGGGAACATGCCAGCAACTGGCATGGGAATATCTTAAATTCCCAGACTTGTGTGACACAAGTTGCCCACTACGGCAGACAAAGCTCTGTGTTTGAGCACTTCCCCAGCAAAACAGGATTTGGTTTGTGTGCTTCTGTTGTTTTTGTAAGTCAGAGTGGAGGAATTGTTTCTTGTTTCCAGGAGTTTATTATAAAGACATCTCTAGAGTGAAGGTCATTCGAGCTCTTCCCTGGTTTGTTGACACTGGCATTGTTTCTGCTGCATTACTAATCCAAAGGGTTCACACCAGGTAATAAGATAAAGCAAAAGTACTTGTCCAGATTCGGATTCATCTGCCTGCCGAGCTGTAATACAAACTGGGGGTCACGTGAAGTGGAAGCAGTGGATGTGGATAAGCTGAATGAATCTGAGACCTGGTACTGCACTGACCATCTCTCTTATAGAGTGGTTCTGTTTTTCTCTCCCCACTCATCAACCCTCCATGGTTACTGGAGGGGAATATCCAGATTTGGAGTGTCTTGCTTAACAGCACTGCAAATGAACCCTCCTCCGTCACCCCATAAAAATGCCCCTGTCCAGCCACTGGAGCAGCCACAGCTGTGGGCAGCAGCAGCAGATGTCCTTACCTCAGTCCCCCATTTCTCACAGCTGGGACGAAAAGCAGGGCTAGACCTTGCTGCCATTGAATTCACTGTCACTGCTTTTCCATGACCCAGATGAAGACTGCTGTTTGGACAGCATGGGTGAGTGTTTGTGGTCTGCCAGTACAGACCTGGGTAGCATCAATTGCCCCTGCTGGCACCATGCTGGCAACCTAAGCAGCCCTGGAAGAGCCATGAGGAGCAGCCAGTACCCAGCCCTGCCAAGGCATTTGTTGCCCGTGCTCTTATTGCTTGCCATTGGAAATTTGCCTCATTGGGGACCCTGTGGGGGATTTTTGGCCTGGGAGTTGGCAGAGTTTTTGCTTTACAAAGAACCATGCTATTGGGCCATGCCACCATCCATCTGTGCATACAGCGTGCTGCCTGTGGGTGAGGATGGAGATTTTTCAGTGCTGGAAAGCAGAGACACCAGAGTGGCTTCCTTTTTCCCCTTTGCTTTGATTTTGTGGCACAGGAATTAGTTTTGTTTCCTCCCTCCCAAAACTGTGAACATAAGTTTCAATAGTGTAAAAAGCAGGGAGTTTTTTCCCCCCTCTCTTTTTTCCCCAAACAGTTTAGAGATATATTTTTTCCCAGTTCACAGCAGAGGAATTTGGCCAAATTTCCTTGTAAATAAAATGCTGGATTGAAAGAATGTTTGTGTCTCTACTCACAAGTAGCACATGAGCAGCAGGATCACAGGGCTGATGTAATATGGAATCCCATTTCTAAACAGAAGAGTATCATCCAGCAGAGTTGTTGAAGCCCAGATAAAAACAAACCATTAAGGTGGAATCAAGAAAGTTAACACAGAGCAAGAATACAAAGGCAATATTGAAAGTAATGAATTGCTAGTAAAAAGTCAGAATCTGGGAAATTGTTTACTGTTTAAACTTCACCGTGTCTTTTAATCACTTGTTCAAGTAACACATGAACTAACTGAAACTGCCCTTTTCTGATGGCCATGTGAATTAGATCACATTGTACACGGCAGCTGTGCTAATTCATCCATGCCAGCAGCCTGTCTGCTGAGATGATAGCAAGCTTCCTTCAAAACTCCTACAGCTATGCTGGTTTTGCATAGGAACATCTATTGAAGCCCCCGAAAAGGGAGAAAAAAACTACCAGAGTACTATAGCCTTAAAAAAAAATCCTGACAGAAATCTCCATTGGATAACTTCAAACACATAATAATGATTCATGGTGCTGTTTTCCACAGTGTATTTGTGAAGCATCTGGTTATTACACTAACATAACAGAGCCCTTCCAGTGTATCAGGAAGCTTTCTGAAGGCATAAGACTCTGTTTTGGTTTTAATTCTTCTGTCTCAAAAACAGTGTCCATTTTTTATCAGTTTAACCTTAGTTTTTGAACCAAAATATGCTTGTTTACTAAAGGACCACAAAAAAAAAAAAATTTCAGATGTCTTAGTTTCCTTTTGGCAAACTTCTGGAAGGACTAATTTTTCTAATTACTAATTTTGAATTCAGTAATTCAAAATCATAAATTAAAAATTTTACTTGAAAAATACTTTGGTTTTAAGAAAGCCCACTGTCCATTGTCTCTAGGACTGCAAGAGCTGCTGACCTCTGCTAGTGCTGTTGTAAACTTTGCAGGTCTGAAATCCCTTCTAAAAATTTACCTTGTGACATAAATTGAACAAAATACTCGAACCAAATACTCAACTCCAAAATACAATGATTTCAGTAACCTGCCAGAGTTGTGTCAGTGGTCTCCAGAACTGGATGGGTTTCTGTAGATTACTGTAAGGCTCCTTGGTCTGTGCATGGTGCCAAAATCAAAGTGATCAATAAAATTGAACACCTGTACACTTTGTAACATTGGTAATAATTCAAGCATTTCCCAATGAGGTGGTAGATGGAAAGTACACTGATAACACTTACCACATTTTACTGAAACCCAAACCAGCTCTCTAAGTAATTCTGGCTTGGAGACTGGGAGTAAAATAGTGACAAAGGTCAGAGATTGGCATAGACCAAATAGCCCATCTTTTCAATGTCCTAACACTGTATATTTGGGGGTGACGGTCAATAACTGAATTCTCAGCTACCTGTGGATGATCCCCCTTTTTTCCCCACTGAACTTATGGCCTACATAGTCTTCTGAGTTGCAGCTCAATTGGTTATTTAGAAAGAACGGATGAAGAGCTCACTTGGAGGGCAGATCAACACTGTGCTGCCACAAGCAGCCCAGGCAGGGACTATTACTCTGTCTAGGTGTGCCATGACAGGCACTTTGTGCTTGTTCTGCAGTCATTCATGGCACCTCTGCCTCAGACAGGAGAGCTGGATAACAAAGAGGCACTTAGACCTCCAGCCCACCTTCTCCTTGGTTCCATGGTGGGTCATGTTATGGGACACATTTCACTGATCAAGAAAAATAGTTTTGTCATACGACCCTTTCCACTTCCACAAAAGATGCCAGCCACCTTTTCATGCCATCCAGCATGCAAAAATGTAAACAGCAAAAGGGAAGGCACAGCAGTTTCAGTCTGGAGGATTTCCAGGATCTGTAACCTGCTTTGAAGCAGGGTTGGCTGTCCTTGATATTGTCCCAATGCAACAGCACAAAAGAAAGCAAGTGCTAGTGAGAGTAGAACCACCCCATCCACAGGAAACCTCAGCCTGCTTTATGACAAGAGGTGTGAACATACATCAGACTTCCCACTGCTCTTTTGCCATATATTTTCCCAGCTTTACAGAGGAGAACTCTCATAGGAATCTGTGCTGTGTAACAGGGTGTCAGTGAATACAGGGCCATGTAGCCCTAAATGGGCCTTCATGTGATCCTGCCTGTCATGGGGTTGCCTGTGGAAGTGCGGCATGTATAATCACCAGAGGGGTATTCTACACACTCAGTCATAAATAATTAAGACTAAGCTGCCTTCTTCAGCTGCCGAAAGAAGATAATGTCATTTGGCTCAGATCTGGGGAGTTTTCATTTCCCTTTGGAGTGGCTTCAAAAAGCCTTATAAATACACTGCAATGAAACAATCACCTGAGGACAACCCTAACAAACAAACTGATTCCTACCTGAGTCTCCCAGGCAGGGACTGTAATTAGGACAATAATCCATGTGAGAAGAAATTATATAGTAACAAATAGTAATTGCTTGCTGAGAAGGATAAGGATTGGGAGACAAAGGGAGGGGATGAATGAGTAAAATCCTTTAACTCCTCAGAGATAGCAGTGGGAGGATAAGAGCAGAAAAAGAAACACATTTAGGATTCAGTTCTCCGGGGAAGCTGTTAACAGGTTTGTTAGCAGAAATGCACTCCCACTCGGCATGCTGCTGAAACCACACAAAACCTGGTGCAACTGCATTTTCCACTGCACAACTGTCACTTGTGGTCACAACCTCATGATATGCTATTCCTAATTCTAGGAATGTCAGAAAGATATTTCTGAGCATATATTGGCATTCCTGAGCATGCATCTGTTGTACACTCTTCTGATGCCAAAACTCCTATTATGTAACACAGATATTTATGAATGTCTTTCCATAGCCTGACGGGGAAATGTAACCTTTTCAGATATATGCATTTCCCTATGCTGCAGCCAGCTGTGAAATTCTAGCAATTCCAGGATATTACCATTCCAATTTAAAATGGAATATGTGTGTAGATAGCTGTTTTCCTTTCCCTTCTTTTCCATTCTTATATGCATATGCTCAGCTTTCAACAAACATATTTATCTTCTTCTTCTTTCCTTTTTCTAACCTTCTCTTCCCAGACAAGCCTAAGTTAAGGTTTGCATGGCTTTACATGCACTCAAGGCTTTAAAACATTCACCACACCTTCAGGTGCTTGTAAACCTTATGGTGAAAGGCAACATTAAATATTTTATTGAAGACAGCATATTTGATTTTTGCCAAAGTTTTTGCAGAACTTTACTCCTGCACAAGTGTTTGCCCTTATTAACAAATAAAAGACAGATGTGCCACATGAACCTGGTTTTATCAAAAGTCCACTAGTGTCACTCTGAAGAGCAAAGGAGAGGGGAAGAAACGTTGATGTTTATGTGAATGCCTGAGAGGAAGAAAAGACATCTCGTTTGTTTGCAGAGCTGGCAAGTCATTGAGCTTCACCGGATAGTTTTTGCCTATTTTCTCCTGCTTCTGCTTTTTGTTTCCCTTTCCCTTTTCTTTTTTTTTTTTTTTAATGTTTCTCTCTGCTTCATGTTTCAAGTCTTGTTTTGGTTGAGTGCTATGTGTGAAAGAGAGGCAGGCTAGTAACAGGACCATGTATTTGTCAATCACAAACTCTTTCACTGGACAAAGCAACTGAAATATTAGAAGCAAATTAGTGATAACATTCACTGTTAGGTGTCAAAGCTAGGGCCATAATTATTTTTCTGTTTACTGAAAACCTATAAAGTAGGAGTGGACAAAGCGATTTGACCTACACTTAATGCAAGGGATCAAGCAGCAGAAGTTTGAGTGCAGTACCCAATGAATTGGTAATTTTAGCTACACTGCAGCCCCTCCCTAACTCAGGGTTCCTATTTAAAATTTAGATACTGCTTAAAATATTTCCCAGAGGTAGGAGTCTTAATGTACTCATATCCTTTCAGGAGTTAAGAATTCACTACCACCATGGGAATTTTTCCTTATTGTGTCAGTGGATGAAATTCAACCTCGAGCTGCACCCATCAGATACACTCCGTCTTATTCATTCCTGCTTCCTCCTACTCTCTCCACACATTGCCATACATTTGGTCTGTTAGGAGTTCCTCCTTAACACTTCCACCTCTACTTCCCCTAAATCCATGGTAAGTACAAATCTTCCTAGTCTGAATATTCTCTGTATCTCATGTTGTCTTCAGTCTCTGCTAGCACAGCTCCATTCTAAGGCTTCATTTTCTCACAGTGAAGCTGAGTCTCCTTCTGTGCTGTACAAATTACAAGTACTTGAAGCATGAGGATGAAAAGTACTTCTGTGTATTTTGAGGCTAAACTGCTGATTGCTGCACAGTCTTTAAATATCACAGTGGCAGTGGAGAGTACCCAAAAAAGAGGATACAGTCTGAAACCTGTGGAGTATTTACTCTTGAGGAAAGATCCCAGGTATTAGCCAATTAGGGAAATTACTTACTTTTCTCTTTCCAGTTTCATTATTTCTTTAATTTAAACTTATTTAACAATGAGTTGTCCTTTCTGTATGATGCTGCAATGCAAAAGGAAAAAAAAATGAAGAAGGGATGGGTCTAAGCTAAGTTTTCAGGCTTTTTCACTCTTTACCCCTTTGGAAGATTTGTCTTGGTATGGGGATGAACTGCCTCCTAGAGCATGTGCTTGTTAGCATCTACTAAACATTTCAGAGCAGTCACTCCCTATGCAGGGAGCTCTAGGTAGCCTCACTACATCTGGCCAAAGCAGGTGAGGTCTTAGCAGAGCAATGATCCAAATCAGACTCTTCCTGCAGGTTTTGTCAGAGGACAGCAGTAATTATCATTAATCAAACAAAACAAAATCTGTTTTAACACTTACAAGGTATTACTTTAAGTCAGACACCTCATCAGCAACCAGAGAAATAATTCTTTTATTCTTTTCTCAAAATCTAAACCCTCTTGTACCATATGCTGAACCTGGCTAATTTGTTTTCTTTTGTCCTCACAGCCTTGGTCCCACAAGGAAAAAAATGTTCTATAGTTTGATCAAGGAGGGCATTCTGGTGAAAATCAAGCTTGTGTGCTGAAATAAAGAAATAGGAGACATTTTTAAAATATTCACTAATGAGTACCATAGCCTGAGAGACAGGGGAGAAAGAGTTTAAAGGGTGTTGCCATTTGATGGCCTGAAAGTAAATTGTAATGCAAAAATCATTTTCTATGAGGTTATTTCAAGTTTTCTTAGAAAATTTATTTTCATTTTATTTGCAGAAAATGAGCCTGGCAGAGTCGTGGAGCCTTTGTTACAAGAAGCCCCAAACTTACTGAAAATGCTCTCCAAACCAAACCTTTTTTCTCCTTGTTCAGAAAACACTACATGTTTCTAGCTTCTAATTATTTTGGTTCTGTTTTAATAGCTAGGAGATCACAGCAGAGATCACAGACTTGGATTTCAACCCTTGTATGAGTCTGGGGAAGAGAGGAGAAAAAAGACAGAGAGGGTCCTGGCAGTTTGGGTGGTATCATAAAAAAAAAGTATTCAGGCAGAGTGTAGTAAGAATAGTGGTTTGAAAATACAGCCCTGAAGGAAGAATCTCCAGAGAAACAATGAGAAAGGAATAAATAAAAAGAAAGTTATAAATTCATCTATTTGCTCTTCCCTGACCCTTGCTTTTACTCCTCTTCACAGCAACTGCCCTGGGAAAGGCACAATGCTTTCTCCTGTCACAATATTGAGAAAAATTGAAATGGGGAAGAAAGACCACCAGATGCTTTATTGTCTTAGGCGTTTCCACATAATTAGCTGGGAATAAAGGTCCTCTGCATGGTTTCATTGCATTGAATGAACTTGGATATTGCTACACAGTAGTGTGTTTTATGATTCATGCTCTGTTATCTAGCAGCTTTTTGAAAACTGCCAGCTACTTTATCACTGACGGCCAAGCCTGGGCCTACAACTTGAAATGCAGCAATGCAAAGTTAACTGTGCATGACAGATGTCCATGAAATTGTTTAACACATGCACGCATGCACACACCACACGCGCGCTTGCACACACACACTCTCACAAAGCTGCCTCTTACCTTCCTACTCTTTTCACTGCCTCTCTCATGGAGTGCTCAAGCTCAGTTTTAAATATAAATAAAAACTGAGCACTTCTGGAGAAGAGATTGTGAGGGCACACTGAGGACCATGGGCTGCTGCAGGAATTATAGGCTCTACTATGAAATTTTCCAGAGAGGTTGTGGGAATCCCAAAGGCATCTTGTCGGAGTGCATTGAGAGGGGAACAGGTTCTCTCCTCTTCCTCTTTCCTTCCTCTCCCCTTCCTCCTCTCTCCCTCTCCTCTCCCACATACTTCCTGCTTGCACCTCTCTGCAGATGGGAAGCTTGTGTATGAGGATCCCAAGATATTGAAATTTTCAGCACTGCCAGAGTTTTACCTCAGAAGCACCAGCTCCAGAGGAGACAATCAGAGAGCATAACCTTTCTGCCTTTGCACCTGGTACCTAACTGCCCACTGGCTTCCCTGACAGAGGATTAGGATCACAGGGTCTACAAAACCATCATATGAGGTGCTCCTCCTTTGAAGAGAACTTGGGGCGTCCACACTGGATTTATTGTGTAGTTGGATGGCATAAACTGGGCCAAAAGAAGCAGACTGAGTTCTGGGCACACAGAGAGGAGCTCTGTACAGAGAGCTCCCTGGTGCCTAGCATCCGCTCCTGGGAAGCATGGGCCTGTTCCTGCTCCCCAACCCACTTGTCAAGCACCATGGCATAAAGAGAGAGGGGGTGAACATATCCCTCCCCTTTCTCTGCCTTCCATGAACAGCTCTATTGATTGCCATTGGGTTATTAGCATGGGAAGGTGGTACCCAGTGTGAATGCAAGTGACAACAGCAAGCGAAAATAAAGGAAATGGGGAATCAGTTCCCCTTTAGAAGGAGAGCCGAGAAGTCACCTGACCCTACTTGGACTCACTTTGTATTCTGGAAGGGATGAGCCCTTTCCCCAAGGTTTACTGGGTGCTTTGACTGGCAGGAGATAAACATGAAAAAGCTTTCCAGTGCTCGGCAAATGGAGGCTGGGGGTACACAGGAGAGCATCAAATGTGTTTGTCACATCACAAAAAACACCTACAACAAATGAACATGCAAAAAATCAAAACCAAGAACAAAGCCTAGAGGTTTACACTCTCCATTTACTTTTATCTAAACAGACATGTAATTCACTTTTGTTTAACTTCAAGGTATTTTGCAAGGAAAGAAATAATTCTCCCATGGGGAGTACTGGGCCAAATTCTCTGCCATTGTGCAAGCATGCTTTTGATTTCACAGAGGTGGCTCATCATTTTCTGCTTAGCAATTTGGGCTTGTGCCCCTGTCTAGTGGACATTAAAAGCATCATAAGATTCAGTCTTCAGTAAACTACATCCAAGTCCAGACCAAAGAGGATGATCACAATTTTCAGCAGACCTTGGTGTAACTTCTAGAAGGGCTTTCGGAATGGGAAGCAAGAGGGTGGAGTGACAGGTGTCACTGATGCAATTTTCCCATGAGATTTCTTTTCAAAAGGTAATTTTTCCCCTCTGACATCCACTAACAACTCAGACTAATTTTTAATTGCCTGAGTAACCAGGTCTGCGATTCATGCTCGGATCTTATTAAAGCTTATCTGATACAAGGCAACCGAGATCCTCCAGAAATATCAAGACAATTATCTGCTTTTGATCTTTACTAGGGGTGAAAAGAACTAGTCACAGCTCCCAGCTGCCTGTCAAAGTTTCTGCTCCTTCGGCAGAGCATAAAGCAGCTCAGCAGGATGGAAATTCCACAGGGTGGGATCCTGTGTATGTGCCTGTATGTCTGCATGCCTGACTGTGTGTGTGTATGTGTGTGTGTGTGTGTGTGTGTGTTTTTGTGTGTGTCTGAGTGCGTGGGGCCCGTGGGTGGCCTGCTCAACATTTTGGTGGATGTTTCATTCCCACCCCTTTTACTACGACCCTGGTCAGGCCACTTTTATGCCAGTGACAGCTTCATGAAGCACAAAACATGGAGCAATACATGGCATGAAATTGGCAACAAAGCTGAGCAAAAGAAGGAACAATTCTCTGGCAGGATGTGATCACAATATGGCTGATTGGATCTGGAAGCAGATGCCAGCAGCGGGTATTGTCCCAGTGACTGAAAAGACATGACCCCCGAGGTACAGAAGACAACGAGGCCCTCCTTATGAACCACAGGGGGAGGGGAGAAGAGGTGAAACCAATGAATAAATCAGTCGATGGAAACAGGGGAGAAAAGAAAATGCTAAAGAGAACTTTTATGGGGGAGAGGGGCAGCTCAATATGCAAGAACGGTGCCTCCCCAGCTAGCTGAACACTTGCTCAGACAATAGCTTTTTAGCAGATGGGAGCCCCGCTGAAAGAGGCCAAGTTTTGTGCAGTTGAGAATCTCTGTTTGTTTAGTCTGCTGCTGTCCAGGTGTCAGCAGAGAGGCAATGCAGCAGGTTAAGTGGTGGTTTAAGACAGGCAAGCCTGCGTATCAACCAGGACTGGTTTTATTGGCAGGGGACTGATCTTGTTAGACTTGTTTGTGAAGCCCTCAGGGAGGAGAGGAAAAAAGAGATCTCTTTTCTCCTTTCCTTCGAAAGACAGATTTTCCCGGTCTGGGCAATCAGGCCCCTGTAATAAACCCTGCCAGTAAGGCAGCTTCGTGTCACAGGTACTGACAGGGCACAAAACATAGCAGAAGAGCACACAGCGTTGTGACAGAGCACATTACGTTGCCACTTGCAACGTCACAACTCTGAGCTCCTATACACACTCCTCCTTTTTCTCCTTTCCTACAATGCATTTGATAACCTATTTGTTTACACTACTGTTTTCTGGATGGGCTTCTTCATCTATTTCAGTATTTACTGCAGATCATTGAAATTCGACTCACATGGCTCCTGACCTCAACGATGTGCAATTCTCCCCTGCTGGAAGAGACATGCAGCCATTCTTGTCTGGTAAATGATGACACCCAGCTAACAGGTTTGGTGGGGTTGATTTTTCTTCAGCCACATAAGCACTCAGACAGTAAATGCCACATACAGGATTGGGAGACCCCGACATGTAAGTGTGGGAGGGGTGTGCTAGACCAGCTCAGTGCAGGTGAATGCCTCAATCACTCCCAAGCAATGCCTGAGATGACACAATTTTCTTACATCACCCTGTCCAAAACAGCAAACTTACAACGACATGGATCATGTAAGGAGCACAGAGAATGAGGAGAAGGGAAGGAAAACACAAAGAGCATCATGCCTGAGCAGCAATGGGAGTGTCACTGTCCTTATTGTTGGATCACAACAGTCATGACAGTCCTAAATCTCAAACAACTGAAGGGAAGGATGAAGGTACACACACATTTCCATGTTCCTACCTGTGCTATTGACTTGCTAGGTGACTTCAGACAAGGGACTTCACTTCTCTGTGCTCCCATTCCCCTCTTGCCCCCCACATCCTTTCTCTGCTTAAAATGCAGCGGCTGTCAGAGTTGGTAAGAGTATGGATTCTATATGCCCAACAAGACTTCCATCCCAATTCAGCTATTTCAAGTTTTTCTTTCTTTCAAGAGTGTGAGACAGTAACATTTCCTATGCTTTTTGACCTCATTATGTGCTGTGGAACTTTTCTGTAATCATGATTCCCAGTGAGAAAAAAACCATTGCTCTAATTTTACCTAAGCAGCATTCCAGATGATAAACAGGGATCATTACTTTTAGGGATACTATGGTTCTGTGACTAAATCAGGTCCTTTCTGCCCTAGGACCCCATTACAATCTCTCCTCCACCTCCAGATCTGTTTTGAGAACAGAGAGGTGAAAGCTTGTTTCCTATATATACACTAGGTTGCCACTAGGCTACTGAGCCCACCCACAAAAGATCTGCAAAAAAGTGTGAAAGCGGTACTCACTATAGTGAAAGATTCCTTTCCACCTTCGTAAAAAATAATCTGTCTGCATTGGGTTAAACAGCACAAAATATTAACCTCCACATGCAATTGCACCTTTGGTATCTATTCTCAGGCATAAAAATGTGGGTCTTGAATTATCACCCTAGACACAAAGGATTTTTTAGTCACTTTCCAGCTTGCAAGGCCTCTGATTTTAATATTTTTGATACAACGATAAATGCTTTCCTTCAATGCTAATGCTGTTTCTGAATTTGCCTCTTCCCATTTAGTTACCTTGGTGCTATTCATTTTTAAAGGCTTAAAGTAGAGTTTATGCGGCATTAGTATTCATAGGCACATGCTAATTTACTCTTATGTTCGGATAGGCAAGTGGTTTTTTTCAGATGAAACAGAGGGGATTAGATCTAGATCACTTGCTCTGAAGAAAAGTTGTAGCATGCCACATCTTTCTATTCTTTTCAATGTGGCATCAATTACTAAAACTAGATTTCTTGTTCCTAAGACAGAAATAAAAATATCTGCTGCAGTCTTGTAAAGGAAAAAAAATGATTCTGGTATGAGAAAGTCACAAAGTCTCCAACCCCTCCCTTTGCCTTCCTCCCTTCTCCACAGCAATGAGGGATTATCACCGCTGATCTCTAATGCCACTCTGACCACCGGGATGCCAGGGCCAAGGGCTGTGCTCTGGCTGCCCATTGTCAGTGGTGGCAGCTGGGAGGAAGGCAGAGGTTTGGGTCTGCCCCAGCCAGCCAGTGCTCGGGAGTCACCTTTGGGAAGGTCAGCGTGTCCCTTGCCTCGGTGTCACGGCCACAGAAATTTGCTTCAATCCACAAATGTGTTTGAAGGAGGAACTAGCAACAAAAGCTTTTTCTAAGTGCTCCAAAGCATGTGGTTGGAGAGGGAAAACACTACTTCTTTTTAATTATGTTTTCACTTTATAACTCAGCTTTTAAACTTTGTTGTTGCTAAGTATATTAGCATTTGAAAGCAAGCCCTGACTTTCATCACTTTTCCCTATGTTTTCTGTTTGGAAACAAGAGAATCACCTCACCAAAATCCATTTACATCGTGAATTTGATTTGGAATATGTAATCCTCCATGAGGCGATAATGCAGTTAGGGGGATATGAGCGGATGCCCCATTCCCCTCTGGAGCATCTGCGGGGCATCACGGACCCAGCCCTCCCATAGACCCCACTGCACCCCACAGGGCCTGCCTGTGGCCCCACACAGTCATTAACAGCCTAAAGTCACTCCTGGACCTCTTTTGGTGTTACATTTCTTCCTGTTGCCTTCCAGCAGCTGAGGCAAAACCAAGGCAGCTCTTCAGCAGCAGGAGGGGCAGGCAGCTCGGCAAGGTCTTCTTCAGACCACTCTACAGGAATGGCTAGGGTGGAAAAGGTTTCCTCCCAGGCCCACTCTTTTTCCCAGTCACAGGTATTTGCTATTAAGGAACATTGGGTGTTTCTTTCCCCCTTTAGGAAGAAGGAGGAGATGAAATGATGTGAAGAATTCACTGTGGGGTAAAAGCAAGGAGGTCCGCTGAGTACCTGTAGCTACTCAATGGAAATATGTAAATATAAACCACTTCTGTGCATATGAGAGTATATCAATGCCATTTGGTGATGCTGATTACCTGACACTGTATCTCAGGTCCATATGACTTTTAATGGTTATTTTATATTTTGCCCTGTGCCACGAATTTGCAAGACTAGAAGACACACAAGACACAGAAGAGATTGTCCAGACAATAATTCTGGAGTAACTAAGTCAACCAAAGTACTGTAACATCTTCACTGAAGCTAAAGGATGAATACCCTGCCAGGTCACCAGGACCTGGGTCAATCAGACATTGAGATTACATCAAGGTAAGTGCGCCAAACAGTGAGAGGACACAGTTCTGGGCATTAGAAGGCAGTTGTCTGCCCCAACAAAGATCTGACTTTCCCTGACACTGTTTTGGCCCATGCCAGCCAGCACCATCTTAAAAGATGCCCAGGTGCAATTTCAGAGAATGCACATCCATACCTGTGATTGCTTGTAAACAATGTTTGTACTTCGCCCTGCCCTGGAAATGAAGAGGATTTATGATCCAAGCTCCAAGCTATTCATCACCACTGGCCACCATGCCCAGGAACACCCTGGGACACATTTAATTGTGTCGTTTGTGTAACCCAAAGGTCTTCTTTCCACCGAGATGTGGAAATTATAGCTTTTGCTTGACATCAAAATTTAAGAACATTGCACTGCTTGTTTTATATCAGGTTGCAATACAATTTATTACATAACATACACAAAAGTAGGGGCTTTCAAAATCTGTCATTCCTGAGAGGGAAAATTTTGGGTTTAAAGTTGCATAGGCAACTTTAAATTCTGGGTTTAAAAAATTTTGGGTTTAAAGTTGCATAGGCAACTTCTGGTACAACTTTTAACCATCACGTCTACCTGAGCCCTTCACAAGCATTACTCTGAAGTCCTCGTGTAAAACAGGATTTTTAACGCACTCATTTTATGCCTGGGAATCAGGCACTGGGAGATTCAGGTGAACAGTACTCACCCTTTTATTTTTTTATCAATTTGAAATATTTCTGATTGGCTTTTTTAGGTATTAAAATCATCCAGTTTTAGCCCTGTAGATATTCAGAGTACAGTTCACTGTTGACTTCAACTATTGAACTTATTGTAGAGCAACTCTAACAGAGGCATTACAGCCCACCTCGGACCTCAGTTCTCCTTTTCCTTTTCCATTTCCTCTCCTCCTTCTCCTTTCCCCTTTTAATTTCCCTTTTTCTTCTTTTTCTTGTTTCTGTCTCCTGCTTCCCTTGTCTCTTCTTAACACAGGTCACAGGGTGCTGAAGGCACCAAATACATAGGATTGCATCAGGTTGCTATGTCCAGATGGAAAGAGGAAGTAAAGGGAAATCTTTGCTCACATTTAGTCTTGGACTCAAGCCCAGGAAAGATAGACACACACAAAAAAATTTTCTATTAACTCTGAAAAAGATATATTTTTACTCATGTTTCCCTTAGAAATGTACAGTCTCCTTAGATTGAAACTCCATGCCATATTCAGGCTTCTAACTCAGAAAAACTGCTTTAGGACAGGCAGGTGCAGAGAAAAAGCTGGTCCTGTGAGCATTCACAATGGTCCTACTCCTTCCAGAATTTCTCTCCAACAGCTAGGATTTGGCTCTAGCCAATGAAGCCCACTTTTGGGAACAGAAATTGCTGCTCTTGTTTAGGTAAAAGAGACCCCGACTGGTGTAAAATAAAGCATACATGAAGTTAAGATATGTAAGGGAAAGAAAAAAAAAAGTGCCTTTTAATGTAACTGGAGCTACAGTACTTCCCATGTTTTACTGTGAGTTACATGAAATATTCCAGCAGTGTCTGGACTGCACAAATGCCTCAGGTTTTCTGTGGAATCATAAAACAGAGCATCTCAGGCTTTCATGCAGCACAGAGAATCTTGAAATCACCACCCCCAGGCAGAGGAACAGCTTTCTAACCAAGAGGCATTTTCTCCCCTTCCCAATTTGTGATTTCTGAAAGGCTTGCCATTTCTAAACCAACTTTTTTGTCTGCTTGTGCAACTCTGGGAGCTGCAGATCTGAGCAGGGAAACCCTGTTGGTGTCAGTTCACATATGAGTTGTATGAATATTTCTGTTCATGAACCTGTTCACAAGCGACTGGGAACTTAAGCCCTTAGAAATTGGCGTGACACATCCTACGGACAGAAATCCTCCCCAGCTGACCTCCTCTGGGCTGGGAAAGCTCATCCCCATAGGCTTCTAGGGCCCAGCTGACTGATGTTGAAGCAAAGAATGGACCAAATATGCTGTCCCCTTTGTAACTGCCTTAATTGGACCTGAGTCCTTGATGGACTGAGGCTCCCAGCTGTGCTTGTTTAGCAAGAAAAGCTCTCTTAATTTCTTATTGTGGCACACAAGATTTAGTGCAGATCCTTTAACTTGAATATCAGAATGTGATCAGTAATTTATTGCCATAAAACAAAAAGCAATAAAGTCAAATATATTAAGCTCTATCTGTGAAACCTCAGATTACACAATTTATAATTGTAAAAAACACAAACAGCAAAAAACTACCCACCAGAGGATGAGTTACAATCACTCCCTGAAGTGTTTGATTCAGGCCTGGTGAAAGCAGTTGCAAGAAAACAACGAAGAAAAAAGAAGTCAAAGAATTTGGGACACTGAAAGACCCTCAGTGACAGTCAGACTTGGGGAACAGGACCAGATGATGTGTCCCTACACCTGCTGGCCTTCCCAAGTGCTCCTCTGCTGCTCGTCCAACCACTCTGAGGCTTTCTCTTTCATACTGGTTACACTCTGCCAATATTCATTTTTGCATTACACCCCTAAAATCACACTCCTTGACAAATGGTAAGGAGCACAAAGGAATAAGATACTGAATTTTTTTCCAGCTGGGACTACATTTTTTCAGCAGCCAGCACCTGGGATAACCAAAAGCTGGACTTCAGTAAGACCTTATCTGACACCAGTGGTAACATCACAAACACAACTGTGTCACAGGAATTCAGATAATGATTACCTGAGTCAAACCAGAATGTCTCAATAAATTTAAACTCTGAATACTCATTTCTGAAAGGAACAGAAGTATTTCAGCTGGTACCTGCACCAGAACTTCTCTGAGAATTTGAGCTCTGACCTTCATTCTGTCAAACTAAGATATTCATATAGTGACCATCAAGTAATGAGGAATATCTATTTGCAGGAAGTATATAAAGAAAGGGCATGGGAAAAATGTACAATGCATAAAACAGCCTTGTTATTGGTATTTAGGTGACAGAGGAGAGACAGAACTAAGGCTGCTTTATACCACAGCTCCAACTATTGCAAACCCCCCTGAAGCAGAACTACAGAAACAGAAGTCTGGTGGCTGCAGACCTACCAAGCCTCCCCATTTACACTACTGACCCTCATGGTACATGCCGTGGAGAGTCTAAGGATGTATCACTGCATCTCTTTTCAGGAGAGTAAGAATCACCTGAAAAGTGGCTGAGGGTACACTCAATCCTCTCCTCCAGATTATTGATAAAGATATTAAACAGAATTCAGCTCCAAAGCTGAACTCTGGGGAATAGCGGCAGCCAACTAGATGTAACTCTGTTTACTGCCTCTCTCAGGGCTCTGCCATCCAAACAGTTTTTAACTCAGCAAAAACTACACCTGTCCAAGCCATGGACCAGGAGAATGGTTGCAGGAAGGGTTTCCTTAGCAAAAGGCATCTGCTGTGCTTTTTTTGAGACGAGAAGGGTGTGATCTGACAGAGCTGCAGCCCATGGGAGGGTGTATCAGGGCCAGCAGGACAGGGCACTAAATTTTGAGGTCTACAAGATTTCCTTGCTGTTTTACTTGTGATAGGCTTCAAGAGTTGCTCTTCCAGCACCACTTAATGCTATCACAGAAGCCTCAGGAAGTCCTGAGTAACAGGATTCGTGCTGGGCTGGGGCTAAGGCGCTCCCCTCCTTTTTGCTAACCTTTAATGTATTCATAGCCTTATTTTCATACATGCTGATTGAATAGCGATTTATTCCTCTAGTGCTAGGCTAGTCCCTCCATACTAAATGTGAAATCTTTATTCTAACCAATGTCTAAATCTTTGTTTTCTGGCGGCACAGATCATGTGGCACAGATTATTAATAGCTCTGGTCTCTACACCACTTGACACGGCGCTCCAGCTGTCATTCTGTTCCCTGGCTCATATGATTCTTGCACTGGTAAAGTGCCAGGCCCGGGCCGAGCCCATCAGTCACTGTCACCCAGCACCCAGTGATGAATAGCCCCGTGAGCACCGTGGCGAGGCCCCGGCTCCCGTTCACACGCGCCTGACTTTTCCCAACTCCAGCACGCCAGCTGAGGCCGGGCCCTGCTGAGGTGGGTTGTGGTGACCTAGAGAGACCACCCCCCCTGCACCCTGGATTAGTTAAAAATGAAACAAATCCTAATGCGATCATGTCACTAATTATGCATTTAATTCAGTTATAAGGAGCTAATGGCTCCCTCAGTGACAGCTTTTACTGCTAAAAGGCAATTCATTCCTAAAACTGAGAAATCTAATTACACAAAATGCTTCGTCCTAATCCTTTCAAAGAATAATCTTATTTGTAGACATTAACATCCCAGATGCTGCTGCTGTTTGTCCATTATGACAGTGTTTGTCCTGAATAATGTATAAATAGCTCTTTCTGGACAGTTGGATGTCACTAAATCAATACAATTTGCTGCCTTCTGTTACATTAAGTCAGCCTGGGCAAGCTGGAGAAAATTAACCTTTTGTTTCCCACTCAAAAGGGCCTTTGAAATTAGAAACAAGAAAGGGTTGGAGGGCCTATGGGAATCATGAGGTCTATTTTTTTTAACCCATAAGGTATTCAGCAGATCTGCAGGGCTAGTGATGGGTATATCTTCAGAAAAACTGGCAAAACATTTCCAGGTAGTGGGAGAAACACAAAAGGAAAAATTGTGTGCTGCTTTTTTGCCTTTTCCTTAAACACTTCAAGTTTCTTTAAAGGAAGCTGCTTAACTGTAGTAAATTCTACAGTTTCTGTAGGATTCTGTAGTGTTTTGTTCTCAAGGGCATAATACTGCTGCTAAGATGTTCCTTGGCAATTGTGGTCGCTTCCACAGCCAGAGATAGGAAATATCCCTGTGGAGTCACTCTCCACACAAAAGCCCTTTGAGAAAACACGAAAGAATACAAAATTTTTCTCTCATGCAATGTATAACTGAGAAGATGAGCTGAGGGCATGTGGATTTAGCAGAGATACTGCCAAGTGTGAAGCTGGATTTCAGTGTATTTGCCTATTTATCTTACGTATTAAGAATAAGCTGCCTGTACCATTTCTTATGCTAAAGTAACCAGCAGTTTCCATGTGATGTTTTCCTGGTGCTAACCCAAGGGACACTCACAGGATTCCCCAAATATCACCAATATTTGTGAAATCCTCAGATACGCTTGTTTTTAACCATAAACTCAAGTCTTGGTGAAACCACTCTCGCTTTGCCAGGGACCAACAGTGAAGCTGGGCGGTGCTCAGAACCCAGAACAGTCATGGCTCTGAGTGGAAAGGAAAACACAGCTCCTACCAAACCCATGCCTCAACTCAAACTACATACTCCATGTTGTACTGTAAAGTCATCAGAAAGCAAATTTACTGGAAAAAATCCAGTGATGAGAAATTATGCCCAAGCTCCTGAGAGAAGTGACAACTTCAGCTCTTATTCTGGCCCCAGCCCCCAAGCATCCATTCTGTGAATTTACCAGCAATGTCCCTAACTGCTGGCTTCTTGAAACAGCAGAGAGTGAGCTCAGCAAGGAGAAGGATTAGTGGGAAATTAAGGAGTAGTCTGCCATTCAAAAAAATGGCGAAGTTTAAATTAGAAAATGCCATATTAGCACATTGGTGATTTGGGTCCTGACTCAGTAGGAAAAGCTTCCATGGTCACACTTCAGGGCACAGGGTGAAAAAGGGAGAGCAGACCACAGCTTCACTAGCTCAGAGGCACATACTTACCCCTTCAATGCACACAAATAAATGCAGGAACACCCTTCTTCTAAGCACGCAGCTCTAATAGACACTAATAGCCAAAGTCAAAAGCTTGCTCTTGAAACCAAAATCAAGTAACAGTCTATTTGTCCAGAGAAATAACAGTGCAATAAAGCATTTGCGTGGCTGTCCCGTGAAAGTCTACATGAGGGAGCTCTCTGAGGCTGAGCATGCACTGTGTAACATTAGGAAGAGTCCCTCACATAATGTCTGGACTATTGTGATTTCTTCCTGTACAGAGAGACCACATCTGGTGGAATTACTGATTTTGCTGCCATTTCAAATCCATTCACTCCCTGTCTATTAATTTTTCAGATTATTATTTTCTTTTCTATGCCTGCCTGAGTTTTTTCATTTTACTCTTCAAGAAAGTCTCATGGCAGCTTTCTCCTGTGAGTGGTGCAGTTCAGCTCTCCAGAACTTTTTGCCATTTATGGCTTCCTGGATTAAGTAACAGCAGCTACTTTGTTAAACAGAGCTACTCCTTGTTTTCTCATCCTAACAAGAGAGCAGATCCAGAGAGCTGCCAGCAAAACTTCCTTTCCCACCCTGCACTGCCAGATTGCCATTGCTTTCCACAGAGGTGGTCAGATTTAGAGGGGCTGGGGGGATGTTATTTTTGGGGTTGCCTCACGAAGGCAGTGAATAACCTGTGACACCACAGGTTTCTTCTGGAAATGCATGCCAGTGAGGCATGCACAAAACAGACCTATTTATACAAAGTCTATTTGCCCTGTGCCAGTGGCATCACCCTACTTCTTGTTCTGGCTCTGGCACCAAAATGAAACAAGAGCTGGGGATTGTGTGTGGCAAAGGTTTTAAACTGATTACATCAATACAGAAAGCATGAAATCACTTCTTTGGACTCCTTGCTTTTAGTGTTCTGTGACCAGCGGGACAAAGATATGAAGTTATGTCAGGTCAGCATTTTCCACATATACTAAATGTATTTAAAATATTCAGTGTATCCATTTGAATATTTTTAGGGGGATTAATTGTTCAAATCTAAAAAGTTTATGCCACTCTAATGGACTACTAATGGAAGAAGCTTTTAAAAAAATCTCTGCTTGGTTCTGAGACCGGACTGTGACCTAGCCACCAGGTATAATATGCACCAATATCTATCTTGCACTGTGAAATTTAGATTGCAAATCCATTATGATAGAGTCTGTGTCTTTATGTATTGTTCATTGCTGAGCAAGCTCACAGAGCTCAAGAAATAATAAATTGTAGGAATCTGATCTGGAATATTAAACGTGATCTGAAAGATTCTTCACTCAGGAATTTGTGTTCATTTCCCCAAAAGCTTTGTCTTGGTGACCAATGTGCAGCTGTGACAAAAAAAGTCACGTTAGCACTGTCTGCTGGCTGGGCTGGGTTTCATTTGAGTCCCAGTTGTTTCTTCTGCTGACAGAAGCAGGCAGACAGCCTGTCCCAGTGCCTGGCAGGACATGTCAGCTCAGACTGTCCACCACTGCCCATCTCACACACAGAGTTTCTTCAGCTCTCATTTCAGATATCAGGTGCCTTAGGGGTGAGCTCACCTGAAGCAGGAAAGGTTGTTTCTCACAGGATAGTTTTCAGATCCCTGGGCCAAACCAATCTGAAATGTTCTGGCAAGCAAATAAAATTAGTAAATCTGATTTGCAGTGTATGACCAGGATATCCCATACTTTAATTAGCTACAGAGTCAAAGAGAACACAATTCTTTTCAGGTAAGGACCAAGTACTTATAATATTCCTCAAGCAGAAACTATTTCCCTCTGATTATCTCAGAAATAATTCCTATATTGGTAAAAGAAAGAAAAAGATCAAACACAAAGATTAAAAAAAAATTAAAAACTACTACCTTCTGATCACAGTGGTTTGAATGGGTGCTTGGAACCTCATTTAGTTATCAGGATAATGTGAGGCTTTCAATTTATTGTGCTAGCAAGAAGGCCACTGAGAGAGGGCTCTCTGAAGCTCTCATGATGAACAACATTTCCCTTCTGCTTAGTCAGTAACTATTGCTTAGTGCTGGATTTAGTTTTGATTTAACCAAACAAATTGGACCTCACCTCTGGTTATCTGTAAGAAAAGAACACGGAAAGTGGAAGAACAAAGAACCAGGAAGGCAAGGAAAGAACATTTTGATACATTTTCATTCCCAAAGGAATCATGGGTCTTCAGAAAGGCCTTTTCATCATTGCATGCATTGCCACCATTTTTTTGCTGTGGAAATAATTGCTGGAGATACTAAAATATTCTACCCACAAAGGAGAAGAGTATTGGGGATCAGGGCACAACATAGATGGGCTTGAGCTGCTACTGGGGAGATGAGAATTTTACCCAACTTTTCTCACAACCTCTTTGAATAGCAGATGATTTTCCAGAATCCCAAAATAATTTAGATTGGAAAAGGTCTTCCAGATCATTAAGTCCAACCATTGATCCAGCACTGCCATGTTCACCACTAAAACATGTCCCCAAGTGCCAAATCCACCTAATTTTTGAACAATTCCAGGAATGGCGATTCCATTGCTTCTCTGGGCAGCCTGTACTAATGCTTGGCCACCCTTTGAGTGTAGAAATTTTCCTCACAAGCAATCCAATATGCTATTCTGTGGACTATATTTTACAGTTATGTGGCTTAAACTTGGTGAGGAGCTGCTTTCTATTTCTGAAAGTAAAGCCTGCCATGGTAAACCCAAGGGTTACAAGACAAGTAGAATCAGAAGTCTGGAGCAGAAAAGCAGGCATGGAAAAGTGGTACATTGAGAAATGATCATGTTTTCTGATTAAAGAGTGCATTTTTCAACTGGACTAATGGCCAAGATAAGGGAACCTCCTTTCATTATGGGAGTCTTTGATCTTTCAGGTGCGCTTTGAGAGTCCATGGAGTCAAGGCATGGAACTGAGCTCATCCTATCAAAAGGAAACACACAGACTTTTGTCCCTCTATAGAGGTGCATGTGTGCCCAGAAGCAAGAAGGAAAGAAAGAGAATAGATGAGTTTCTGCTATTTCTTTCAAAGTTGCTAGTCTTCTGTTCCCAAAATGAGAGAGGATTTATTGGGTGATGTCTGAGAGTGTAGCTGGTGTTACCATTAAGTAATCTGAAGAAATTAGTATTATAAAACATTTCCTATTACACTAAAAAGAAGTCCTATTTCCATGCTGCAGAATAGCATCCAATGGGAAACCTACAGCAACATCATTTAAGAGGGAAGTGAATAATATCTTTATTTTCCCCCAAATACATCTAGAGAAATTGGCTGAGTACTGTCTACAATATGTGACATCCTTTCCAGGTGTATTTTCTAGGATTCTGCACTGTTTATACTGTTTTAACAATCTGTGAACAAGAATTTCTTAGCAAGAACAAGAGAACAAGATTTCCTTACCAAGAAGAAAATCACAAGCTCAATATCCCTTGCTAGGCTGGAATAAACAGCAACAGTTTCAGAGCTATTGAAAAATTATAGATTCATGTAAGAAGTACTGTTAAAATGTAAAATATTAAATAGCACATCATTGCTTACCAAACAATCTCAGCAGCAACATTTTCATTCACACTGAAAAAGGTGTTGAAAGGCTTTGTCCCTCAGGATTGCCATTTCAAGTACCAAGCTTGCACTGCATGCCCAAAACACCAGAGTTACCTTAGAGGCCTTTTGAACAGCATCTGGAGGTGGAAAAGGAGAAGGAAAAGCAGGGCCCAGTAGCCCACTATTAGCTCTGCTTCCTTGGTTCATTGGGATGTCTGTGTCTGCCTGAGCAGGCTGGTGTGGTCAGGCAGAAAACACAGCTGAGCAGCAGGGCCTGGGCACCCCTCGATCAATGTCAATAAGTAAAATGGACAGCCCTTACATAATTTCATTTACTATTTCAATGATTACATAGATCATTGCCTCCCCATTGTTTCAGTGATAGATTTAATTAACTTCCAATTAATCACAGAGGGTGATATTTAATGCTCAGCACTGTACTGAGCACAGTGTCAGAGACCAAAGAATATATTTTGAAGGCTTCAGTAATCAAGAGGTCATGGAAGATAGATGTTCTTCACCAAAAGAGAGAGAAAGAGAAGATAAATTTGTGTGTCCACTCTGCTCTGGCTGTTTTAGAATAATTGTTTCACATCCAAATTATAACTTTCCTAAAGGTCTATCAATGCACAAAGCTAGATGAAAGGGAGGAAGGGAAGTAGGTTATTGGGTCATATTATAGAGACTTCATAGGGCTATAATAGCCATTGGCAGGCAGTGGAAAATGTTTGCAGCTGCAGTGTTTAAGGCCCCAGCATATGGGCAGAAATAAATTCCCTGTAAAGATACTTCCATTTGGTAGAATGACTTAAAAATACCAAACCCAAATCAATGACAAAAGGGGAGTTTCATTACACCAAGGCTGATTACAGGCAGTGCAAACCCTACAACTTATTTGCGGCCTTTCTGGAAGCAGTGTGACAACATCAGGGCATCTGCTTGAGGTCTTTTAGAAGGGGTTCAAAGGATTTCCATGTGGAAAATATTTTGCATTATTTTAAGCAGAAACATTTTCCTAATATATCTAGTGAAAATATTTGAGGTTCCTGCGACACTTAACAAAATACTATATAATGTGTGACATATATTTTGGACATGAAAAGCAATTTTGTTTCTTTTTACTCTTTTGACATTCATGTCAGTCTTTTGCCTGAGACAGTACACAAAGGTATATTATAATACAGTGACCAAGTGTCCAAGGCTGAGAACCTTCCAAGTTGATTCTCTGACCTGGGCTACATATGAGCAATTGCAAAATTCCCAGCTGTGCAAGCAGGGAGACATGCTCAGCAATGCCAGGGCTCTGCCCTGAGAGCCAGCAACCTCTTCAGCTCACCAGTTCACAAATTCCCACACAGCCAACATGCCCCAAACCCCACTGCAAGCACAATATTAGTGCCTTAAAAGACTAGCGATTTGGCCTGAAAGAATAGATAAAGGCACTGAAATAGGGATAAGGAGAACCCAGAGAAGCTGGAAGGACCAGTAAGGAAGAAGAGGTAATTGTGAAAGAAAAGAGCACCAGGCTCTGGTCTGAAGGGTCTAGCAAATCTGTGACAAAAGCCTCAAGACATTTCAAGAAGCCCCTGAACAAGACAGCTTAGTATCTCCCCCTTGCCAGAGCTGGTCAGGTAGAGTGGTACATTTGCAGAAACACAAATGTTGGTGTATGCGCTGAACTTGCCCTGAGCACTTGTTTGGGAAGACCTGGTCCATAGTTGCTCACTCATGCTTTCTTTCGGCCTGAGCAGGGCCCCGTCCCATCACCTTCCTCACTACCACCAGTGACATGCTGCTCACTGCCTGCCTCAGCTCCAGAACTGCCTTTTAGGAATAGTAACAAGAGAGGGGGAATGTTTTCATACCCTCAGAAACAGGCAAATATATCCCATAAGGATTTCTCCCATGCTGGCAGTCCTGGCTAACCTGACACTGTGACAGTAAATTCAGCTGTGTGCATGTGTGTGTATGTGTGAGCTGGACAGAGAGGTGGGAGGAAACCTTTTAACGAATGAAGAGTGTAATTCTTCCCTTTCCTTTGCTTTCCTATGGGTAATCTCTGAGTGCAGAGCAATTATCTTTCTCATGACTTTAAATCTCTCTCTCTGGTATATTCTTGCCTGTCCAACATGACTTTACAACTCCTTCGTCTGGCACACAGCTGGCATGCCTCATAGTGGATTCCTCTGAAGAGTGATTTAAAGTTGCTTTCCATCAGTGTAAAACTAATGAGCAAGAAACATCTTGACACATGGTAACTGTAAGCAACACACTTGGTCAGCTGTGTACAAGACACCCTCACTTAAGGCTTTCCAACTGTTTTCTCACAAACGCTCACAAGGCTCAAAGCCCAGCGTGCTTATTTATTAGTGTCTTCACTTGCCCAGGTGTGTCTTTTCAGATAGACACTCACCACACTTTCCCATCGGGAGTTATTACTTGTCTCTTACTCTGTTCCTAGAGATACACAGGAACCTATTGGCATTTTAAATCACAGGACATGCTCGCTGTTTTCAGGTTGTTTTATTTTTTCAAATTGAACCTGAAGCTTTTTCTGTAGCACTCATCACCTTGCTGCAGCAGCATGAACAGCCAGCCTGCAGCTTCCCTGTTGTGAACCCAGATTTACCTCAGCTGAACAGAAAGTACTGTGGAATTATTTCATATTTACCAGGCACATGTAAGAAGAGTTTTAACCCCATATAATTTATCTTTATTTTCCCTCTGTGAAACAGAGAAGCCTGAGCAGATATGGAACCTTAGGGCAGCATTTTCTTACACAAATAACCAAAGCAAGACTCCAAGCAGGATCAAGGCTCTAAGGAAAAGCACCCCCACTTACCCTGATTTAATCTAAATAGCTGTTGGTTGTCAGGAGTTGAAAGAATTCAGCTCAGTGGAAAACCAGCTTCTTTATTTAGTATCTGGGTGTGGTTTTGTGGTGGTTTAAAAAATGTGAATGCAACTGTGGTGATACATCTCCACTTACTTGTGGAACTAACTGTCTAACACTCCAGTGTTTACAACTCTGTGCTTCAGGAGCCAAATCTTTCACATCCAGAACTTTAAAAATGTTGAGTGTAATACACTCTTGACACAAAATCATCTGCAGGGAGAGAATATCTTTTCCTCATATGCATGTAAAACCACTAAGTAAATAACAGGGGAAGTTATAAGAGTAGTTTAAGACACAACACTGTCTTGCTTGAACGCATGTAATGGAAAGTTTGTAGGAACACAAACAGATGTACTTGTGGGAAAACAAATACAACACAAAAAAAGCCTTTGCTCACAAAGTGTTTGAGGATAGGCTGGAGAAGAAGTTTTATGTCTGAAAATTTTTCTGCTTTTTCTAAAACTTAACAGTCTTCCTGGGAAAGGGCTTACAAGCTGGAACATTTTACACTCCAAGCTGCTACACAACTCAAACCTTATCTTTAAAGTACCAGAATTTATTAGCCCTTAATTTACTGTGCCTTTCCTACCGTCCTTTCCAATGCATCTCGAACCTCAGTTAGAAATAAATGGCTTAATTGCTGCATTTTGTGCATTCATGGCCCTTTCCAAAGATATCTAGTTGTTAAAAAAAATCAACAAAACTACAAGCTCTGCAGACACCCAAAGTAGTGTTCTCTGCAGCGAGGTTGTGATGGAAACATCCTCAAGGTTCCATAAAGTGCATCAAAGGCTGTAAATGGTACAACTAAAAAAAAGTGTCAACACAGAGAATAGAGGACCCAGAAAGGAGGTTCAAGTCTCTGAACATTTCTCTGCTACCCCAGCCAAGAAGGCAGAAGATATTACAGAGACCAGTGGTCTGAAACAAATTGGGAAAGATGCTACTAAGAACAGAGAAAATATCTATGTAGTATTTTTACACCTCCCAAAATTAAAGTGTATCAAGACTGGATAACTCTATTCTGAAAATAGATGGACTTCTGATTAGGAAGTTTGAGTGGCCTTTTCCTAACATCTGTGGATGAGAGTAATTTCCTATTTGCTTTGTTAACATACAAATTTGACCGCTTGGCTCATATCCTGCTTTCTTCCTTCTCCCTGAAGGATATTTCCAATTCCCAAATACAACTCCCAGATCTGTACAAACCTTCAGCAAATGGGGTATCCTCTGTGCTCTCCTAAGGCCATGGGAAAAATATTCTCTCCACCCCTTGTTTAAGTCACTGAGCTGGATGCAAAGAGCAGTGAATTGTAATTATATTTAAACTTCTCCTACCCTGAGACATCTCAGCCTGCATGCCAACCCCAGCTCTCACCACAAAATTGCCAAAGAAAAACAAAGATCAGTTCCTCTCACATGCTAGCCTTTCTGCCCCATTACAGGAACAGAGTGTGAGCACTTCTCCAAGAGACTCCATCAGCAACAAGCTAACATTAAACATGGAGACAGAGCACATGTACATAAGTGTCCCCTTGTCAGTGAGCTACTGACAATGAGAGGAAGGTTTAGCAATGAGCCTGGAGTGGAGGAATATCCTTCACTTGTTACTTCCACTGTTTTCAGCAGCAGAAAATGTATCCCCAGGCCACCCACCCACTCAGGTTGGAAAGCCAAGCATGCCAGGGGCTCTGGCATCTGTCACTGTGTCAAGGAGCCACCACTTAATCAAACACAAAGGGAGAAAAAGAAATACAGGAAAGTGGTGCAGCATGATGAAGCTACCTCCTCAACTGGCAAGCCTGTGGTCAAACTGAATATAAACCCTTGTATTTCCCATGTCTTGGCCACAACCCCTCCAAAACACTAAGTGTAAGATGATAAAAGGCTTTTTTTGTCAGAACACAAAAGCAGTTCTGCTAGGTACTTTCTAACAAAGCTAAGTCACTGCTATGAAAGACAGGACAAGACAGAGAAGTTATCCATATTTTGTACAGTCCTACCACCTAGCTTTGTGAACAGCAGTGTTTCCAGGTACAGCAGTATTCCATGCAGGCTGGCTGTCCACTGTGCTTGGCAGAACACCCAGGCACTTCTCTTCCAAACAGTGAACGCTGAGCATCATGGATAGGAAGATCCAGATATGTAGAAACATTGAGACATCTCCACATATCTAAACAAGGGCACAAAGAAATTGCTGACTTGTCCAAAGGCATGAAACAGCCTGTGGCCAGAGTCTTTCCCGAGTCCCATCCTTTTAATTCAGCCCCCTCTGGCTCCTCGTTCCCTTCCACAGAGAGGAACAAGGAGCAACCACAGAGCCAAAACGCAAGCCATAATTTTGGACTCATTTTAAAGAGGCCGTACTGGATTTTGGATATGCCTCATCTTCAAATGAAGGCAGACAGGGAACTACTGCCATGAATGTAGATCAAGAGCAGTATGGTAGGACATGCCTTTCACAGAGAGCTACCCAGCCCTGTGCTAAGCCTAAGTTAGATGGTGTTTATTTTGTGAAACTGGTTAGAATCCTTCTCCAATTACCTTTCTTTTCTTTTTTTCTGGACCAGAGACCTGCATATTGTGTAGGAATAAATACAGGTCACACTCCTTGAAGGCAGATTGATACCTCAATCAGAAATGGGGAATATCTGTGCTTGACACACACCTTGTCTGTGATGGAATTTGTTAATGGAGCTGGCATACTATGAGTGTCCAAAGGTGGCAGTGATGGTCCAGAGGGCTGTGGGAGGCAGACATGCACCCTTGCTCTAAACCCCCATGACAAATGCTTTTGAAAAGGCCTGGGACAGGTGTAGAGCCCAGAATTACCTGGGAATGGATACCAACATGGATAGCAAAATGATGTCACAGCACTGTGTCCCACAATGTCAGAAACAACCTGGACAAAAATTTTTCTTTCTTCATCCAGCCTGTAGAAGATGATGTTTACAAAAAGTTTCCTGTCTGAATTCAGCCCCTGCTGACAGCTGTGAGTCATGCAGGTGACCACATCTGAAAAGTTACAAAAATCACAGGCAAAATACCATTTACAATTCAGAGGTGTTCTGTAGAGGTTGCTGAAAATCTTGCCTCATATTTTATTTGTTTATTTCAGGGATTTCATAAGGGGAGTATTTATCTGAATGGAGTAGAATTTCAGAAAGAAAGTCAGGATGAAAGCTAAGAAAAGAGATGTTTTAATCTTTTGGGAAAGGAGTGAATATGTTACACATCCAGTACTGGAAAAACATTTTGGAAATGGATTCTTGACCTGCCTAATTACCTTGGAAGAGATGACCACCTATTCTCAGCTCAAGAGAAATGTCCTTGCAAACTCTGCCCATGGGGGTCCCAGCTGGACTGTGCTATGAGACCCACTGCTGCTCCAGGGATTTGGTCATTGTCAGAGAGATCTCCTGCCCCTGTGGGGGACACAGCTAAACCCACAGTTTGGACATGCCCATAAGAGTGCTGGTTACCAGAGTTAACCAATTCTTTCTCTCAGATGGTCAGTGTCTCAACTTCAGGCCCCACCTTCTGGTACATCATGTTGCTCTATATTACCTCCTCAAGTGTTTCTTCCCAGTTTAGAAGAGAGCAGTGTCCAGCTCTCCCTGACTCAGATTTCAGATCACAAAATTATAAACGTGGATATCTGGAAAGAGACCTTGGGGATTCTTTGTTCTTCCTTTTAGTTCCCTCCAAACCAAATGCTCATTTCCACAGAGTCAAGAGCGTTTTTACAGAGGTCTACACTACCAAAATGGAAGCCTCCAGTATTCCCATCCCCTTAGAGCAGGTTTCTCGTAGTCTTCATAATGTGCAGTTGTGCTGGGCTACACCTTGTAACTCTACTGAATGAAGACCTTTTATATTGTTGCATTTATTGTAACAAAAAAAGCACAATTTATTCCTCTAGAAATATGTAGCAACCCCCCTAAGAAATAACAAACAAGTTAAGAGGGCACTGTCGACATTGGTCCTTGATGGATTTCAGTCTTGCAACCTCTGCATCTCTGCCTCTGACTGCATCAGCTTATTTGGCCTAATTAACCTGAGTTTTCCTTGCTCAACAGAAATCATCTCCATGAAAAGTTGTAGCTTGCAGATTCTGAGAAAGGTTTTTCTGTTTTGAAATATGAATGAGAACATGCTCCAGGCCATCTGGCACTGGCCTTCATAAATTCCACAATGGATTTATTACGAATTAAAAAGGAATTTTATAAGTGTATTTTTTTAGAGCTTGTTCTGGTGTTTACAGATAGCTTGAGACTGCAAAACTGTGGTGGTGTGCAGTCCATATTTGAGCAAAGGTGTGTCCCCCTACCCCAGTGTTTCACCATATCAAGTGACTAACCCCAAGGGTTGGGGTATTGTTGTTGGTGTAGGGGAATGGGTATCATGACTTCTCCAAGACAGTGTCTTTTTCATGTTAAAACAAATGAGATAATTGTTGAAAACAGATGAGATAATTGCACTGCTAATAATACCTGAGCAAGTACCTCCATGTGGTGATGTACCAAACTCTTTGGGGAACTCAACGTGACCACATGGTACAGACATCCCTTGCACGATGGTCCAAGGACATTTGTGTCCTACAACAATTTCAGGAAATCCGCTTGTTTCCAGGCAGCATGGTGATACCAGTGCGCCAGCCTAGCAGCAGGCACAGGGTGCTAACATCTGTCCCAGAAGCAAGAGCAGAATTCAGCCCTTTGAGGGCAAAGGAGAGAAATAAATATGGTGAGAAACCATCTCTAGGGTACTCTTTTGCTGCAGGAGTGAGAGTGTTAAGCTGGCAAATTTAAAAGCCCAGCTCTGTTAAATAATCCAAGAAATTGGGAAAGCTGATCTTGTAGTCAAAGGACAAACTCATTTCTGAGTAGTTTCATTCACTTGGGAACAGTGCATATTTAATAGAAAAAAATACCTATAAAAGCCCAGATGCAAGATTTACATTCAACTGAATTACAGAGGATACTGAAAAGTATTGCTATTTTGGTGGAAATCTCTTGCTTTCAGCATTTGTGAATTTAGAAATAGTTTCATTTTAAAAAAGCTTTCACTGAAGCATGGTTATCCCTAAAAAAATTGAAAAAGGAAACTTGCTGAAAATATTAATTTCCAGAGGCTCTGTTCTATTCCCTTAGGTCTTTAAAAATCTCAGATTGAAATGGATGAATATGCAAGTGCCACTTATTGACGGCCTCCCACAAGCAGTGAAATCCTTTGAAATCATTGTGGAGGTAATTGTAAGAGAAGTTATATGCATAAAATTACTTCTCTGGTGCAATACGGATCATAAATCAGTTCACAATCAATCTACCCACAACTATTTCAATCTAGAAGATTTAAAAATATATGCCTATACATAGGAAACCAAAGTTAAAAGACCTGTAACAAAGGGATGTGTGATGGAAAGATATATTTTCCTCTTGCTGTGATACAGCATGAAGGAGTTGAAGAATATTCACATATTCATTGAATTTAGGGAGGAAACTCACCGGCCGATGATTTCTCGTAATACTTAATCACACTAATAGCATGGTGAAAATGTTTAGCCACAGTGGTTATTGCAGTAGCTAGAAGAAAATATAAGGTGAGCATGGGCTAAAGGACACAAAGATCCCTGGATTTTGTCTGCCCATGACCATGTTAATGGTGGCCAGATCTAGACTTCTGCCTCTCTCCTTGCCATGAGTGAATCCTAGCTGCTTTATCACTCCTGCTTACAAGCATAGACAAAACCTGCAGGTGATGCTCATCCACATTTTGAGAACTTCTGCTAAGAGGGCTGGAAAAACCTGGGATTTTTTTTTTTTTGGTCCTTTCAGACTCTACTTCTGATAGTCTCAAAGGTATGACACAGAATTCTTTTATTTTTCCCCTAAATCTCTTTGAAAGTCAATAAGCAATCCATAAAGAAGCACAAGGGCTCTCACTGCTGAGTTACCCCATAATTTACTGTAATGCTGAAATTGGTTTAATGAGCTCATATGCAGGTGGGGAAGAAGAAAAGGAATCATCTGCAGTTCAGTTAGACAACCTTGGTGATGAGGGAAGAGCTGAGTTTTTCTAAACTAATTTTAACAAGTGAGTTTTTCTGTTTTTCTGACAAGCTACATGTCACAAAAACCACTGATATTGAGACTACTTTACTGCTAATCTGTTAAAAATTAAAAAAACACCAAACCTGAAAAGAATGTGTTCCATTTAAGAGACCTGCACTTTGAAACACAAGGAATTTTTTTAAATTAGCAAGAAGGAATGGTGGGGTGGGCTGAGATGAAATCTAGAGAGGATATTTCCCCTCAGGTTCATACCAGAATTTCATTTCCTCCAAAGGAAAAAACCCACTTATATCAAACAACTAGACTATTTGCTTCATTTTATAAGTAGAGAAATATTTGGAAATGTGAAATCATTATGTTCAATGGAGGCTGTGCTTAGCAGAGGAAGAGACTGTGCAAAAGGATATTTCCAAAGGACAACAAGAGCAGGCACAGAGCAGATTCTCACTGTGTTCACATACTTACAATAACAGTAGGTGAAATACATTATTAGTGATGGTTGATGTTGACTTTTACATTTTCCAAGGGTAAGGCTTATGAGTAATGGGTCCCATAGCAGTCCCATGTTACAAGAAATAACACCATTATAATATCAAAGCTGTAAGCAGAGCGTGGAGGTGACAGCAATAGAAAACTGGAATGGAATCATGCTCACACCTGGGTTTTCTCACCTCTGTCTTAAAGTGATTGCGTTTAAATAAAAAATGAGGACAGGAGCTTTTCACCTCAAAAATGGTTTGGAAAATTACCTTTGGCCTGCCTAAATTTCCTCATTTTGTTTGCAGAGCATAAAGATGTCTCCTGCCTTTGTTTTGAAACCTGCTGTGCACCCTAAGGAGATGCTATGCTGTACTGGAGCACTTGCAGTCTCCAAGGCATGGCAAGCTGGGCTCACAGCCCTGCTCCAAGTCAATGACTTGGATTTAGGTCGTTTGGCTTCCTGGCCTGTGCTTTTAGAATTGGATGCTGTCTTTCTAGAATTGGATACGGTACTTGGTCACTGCTTCTGAATCCTCAGATTAAAGGGTTTTCACTTAATTTGATGGGATGCCTTGGCCACTTGGGCCAAGTGTAAAACAATCTTACCCATAAATTTGCAGGAATTTCTTGCATTTTCACTTTCCAGCAAATATCTCTTGGTATCTTCAAGAAATAATATTCTAGACAGATAAAGATGAACATTTACACTATGTGCCTGTAACATATCCTTCTAGAAAGTAAATATCCAATGTCTCAACAATTTTAAAATCCCACATTTTCCCAGGGGGTCTTCACCTTTTCTTTTTTCCCCTAATATCTGTATATTATTCCTGAGCATTTGCTTTTGTTTACTTGAAAGAATAAAGGCAGTCCTGGGTTTCTTCCTGCCCTGCACACCCAATTTCTATTTCTCTTTCTTTCCCTCTCTCACTTGAATTCTTTCAATTTGTCGAAACTACCTTAACATTTAAAGAGTTAGTGTGGACAAAGAAAATAAAAGAAAATAAATTTCAGTTCTTCTGTTGTCAGGTTTTGAAAGTTGAAACAGTTATAAAAATGGTATCTGTTATGAGTTAAATTATATGGGTGCATGGAGAAGCCTTTCCCCACTCCCTTCATGCACTGTTAAAAAGGAAGATAAGAAAAAACCCCAGAGCCCAATCTGTTTGAAGTTTTCCAACCCAAATTTTCCATTTTAATCAGAAAAGGCTTGTCTAGTGGCATTATAAGATTTCTTGTCAAGAGTAATCAAAATTACACATTCCTGAGAGAAATATAACTTTAAAACACTGCTCATAAAAATGGAGTTTATAAAATTACTGACATTGCAATAAAACACGGTAAGACACTCTTCTAATACTGTTCTCTCAGCATTATCAACAAGCCTTCTATGATCTCTATGTCATAGGAAAGCTGAGACTGATCACAATTAATTAGCTTTGTGATCTATTTACTTACCTTGCATACACAACCAGATCTCTTAGAAGAACAAATCATGGCCAACATTGATGTGAGCATGACAGTAAAATTCAGGAACACATGCACAATGAAAAAAAAAAATAGATCTCTTTTTGCTAGTAGGATTTACTCCTTACTCTTCACCCCATTAGTTTGAGGTGTCTGACGGTTGGTTGTTAGAGACATTGGAGCTGGGAATTTTAGTCTGGGTCTCTACAGGCAAGTAGAGGTACATACACTTCTGGTCCTGCAGTCTGCATCCTGGAGTGTTCCCAGGAGGGCAGAGACACAGAGACACGGGTACTGCTGAACTGTAGAATAAACTCACAGGTTTTGAAGTACAGAATGTCATAATCTGGATTTGGTGCTTTTTGTTACTGCTTTTAGATAGCAACAGTCCTGCTGGCTTCAGCAAGTTTTTAAGTTCATACTTTTCCACTTGTTTTAGGAGAGTGCTTGCATGAATATCCATGGCAATAAAATGCACACTTCAAATCAAACAAAACCTCCAAGCCAAGTCAGTGTTTCCTAATGCCTTTCCTCTGTCATCTGGGCAATGCTCCTTATGTGACATGGGCTGCTCCACAGAATCCAGCCTTCAACTAATGTTACCATTGCTCAGCTGAATAAATAAATTCTTACAGTTCACTATTTTTATCTTGAGTTTGTATCCATTCCCAGAGATCATTCCTCTTCTTCTCCTCTTGCTAGAGGGCTTTAACAAACTCTTTTTGCAGGAGGCTGTCAGAGCCTTGACCAGCCCACCCCAGCCTTTCCCAAGGGTCGCCCCTTTCTTACTTCATAGAGTTGTCATCAGGAGAGGAAAGCAGTAAAGTACATACTGGTCAGGTGGTCAGAGTCAGAGTGGCACATCTTTTGCCCCATTTTCAACTGTTAACATTTTTTCTTCTATTATTTCAAGTTTCCAAGCTAGTCATTAAAACCTCTTTAAAAAGCTACTGGAAGCAGATCAAACCAGGACTTGACTGCTTGTCATTATTTTGCCTTATTGTAACATAGAGCTGACCTAATCAGATCAAAACTCTTTGGAAACAAGCTGAAACTGCTGGTTAAACTGCAAGCACCCGCAATGGGAAGGGATCAGACAGCTAGCTGATTTCATTCCCACAAAGGAGGCTGTCTTCTTCAACAGCTGCAAACATCATGAGGAAATTAACAGGACAAATTAACCAAAATACCACTTGCAATTCATCTACCACTTCATTTGATTGACTCCTGTATCCACCCACTTACTATTACCCTAATGAAGATGCCATAAAAACTCTTAGTTACTTGAAAGCCAGTAATTAGTACAGTTTAAGAATGTATAAACTCAGGAGCTGTGACACCATCCACCCAGTGGGGTAGCTATTAGTGAAATGGAAACAGGGAAGGCCTGGCATGCAAAACAGGAACTGCATGACCTGAATAATTCAACTTTTGTGAGCGGAGGCACATGGCAGAGCCTGATGGATATTCCCATCGCCAAGGGACCTAGCCTCGTGCCTGCATTTATACCACGGTTTTGGAGCAGGTTTGGCTCTACACAGAGCCTGCCTCTCTCAGCTGATGGGGTAATCCAGAGGCACTGGTAGGGGGATTGGCTGCTGCACTGGAGTTAATGGAGCTTGGGCAAATCCCACTATTTGAAGTTTAAGCTTTGCATCAGTGAAGATTTATAAGAATAACTCTTTTTCTCAACCATTCTCTCTCTTTCTAGGCAGAACTGAGTTAAAAGCACCTGTCAGTAATCTCTAGGTAAGGATATGTCCAGGGTTTATTAGCTTATTAGCTCTTCTGAACAACTCAGAGTTGCAACTTTCCATGAGAAACTGCCCTTTCACTTGCAGAACTTTCAGGAAAAGCAACTCCTATTTTGCAAAAAAAAAAAAAAAAAAAA
>VZRH01002601.1:89198-152732 GCA_013397555.1 Urocynchramus pylzowi
AAAAAAAAAAAAAAAAATCCCCAAACTCAAACTGTTAATATTTTTTAAGTGCAAAATAATTTTTACTCTTCTCTAGCACAATAGGGACTTGCAGAGTGAAACCATTCCTACAAACACAGCCTTGTTGTGACATTATGTGACACCTGCCACATTGCAGTAGGTTGTTATATCAGATGAAATCATACAGACAGCTATACCCCATCATGTTAGGAGCTGGTTATCATTTGCTGTGAAGAATTTTAATTCTCTAAACCACATGGTGCAGTATTAATTTATTCAAGAATAATTCTGAACATTTGAAACATGGATTGGGACTTGAATTTTTCAGCTGAGCTCACTGTCTTTTTCTCATCCATAAAAGTGACAGAAATCAAAACCAGTGCTTTTTGAAATAGGCCAAAATTGTGGCTCAATGCCAACTCATTGGGTTGTTTGCTTTTTTCTTTTTTTTCTCATTTTGTGTGTGTGTGGGGGGTGGTTTAACATGACTAATATGGAACCACAAAGATCTAGCAGAATAAACAAAAGAAAGGTTGGAGGTTTTTTAATAGAAAATTTCATAGTGACAATTAGCAGGCTGTATAACTTTTACTTTACAAAGAGACGCTATAAAGGAAGTGGCTGTTTATTCAGTTCCTGGGAAAATAACTAAATGCTGGCTGCTATTTATTCAGCTGAATTATTAGAATAGCATTTGCCTCTACATTTAAAGTTGTGTCAGCATTTCCATTATGAAGCTCAGCACTTAAGAAAATCAACCCAGAAGCAAGTCGGTTAATAGATAAAAATAACACAAATAGATCAAATTAGCTTTTTGTAAAGTTAATTTTCTTTTTAAAGTTATGACTATTTAAACAAGATGAAAAGAAAAAAGAGATGCCAGTAACAAGCTATACCGGAAAGCCTTCAGGATGCTTTCATAGTGCTAAATATATTAAATGTCCTTGAAGAAGCAGTTAAATTATTTTCTTAGTACATATCAGAATAAAGACAAAATTGGGAAGTATTTAGTTGATAACTTTGTTCATTTGAAGTTGTTTTCCTATGTAAGGACAAAAATTTACTTTCATTTTGAATTTCAGATTATTCCTGTGGTTTTCATCATTTTAAAATTAGAGGCTGATTTCCCAATTCAGAATTTCAGTGAACTGAACATCTTGATAAGGATTTTGTCTAATATCATTAAAAAGGGTTTTATCAATAATTAGAAAAGGACAGTTTCACTTGAAAGATAGTCACTCTTCCAAATACTAAAAAAATTATAATTTTCACTATAAGAAATTGCAGGATGCTTCTACTCTGGCAATATGTGTGCAATCACACTTTCAGTACTATTAATTTGAAGCTACTCAATGTGCAAAGTCATACACTTGAACAGATTTTTGAAAAAAAATTTTGTCAATTTTTTTTTTTTTGGAAGCAGCAGCTACAAATTACGAGTACTGAAATTGCTAAATCTCAATGCCCTGAAGGATCTTTGCCAGAGTCTGTGTTTTCCAGACCCACAAAACAATAGCACCCCTGTTAACCTTGGGCAGAAGGCTCAGCTTCACAAGTTGTAGAATTTTGTGAGGAGCTTGGCTCTGATAATCTGGTTGTTTTTTAGGGTGCTATTTTGTTGACTCCAGGCATCATCAGCTAATCATGACATCTTCCCTCTCTTCCTCAGCCCCATGTCCCAGCACCTCATCCTCCTTAGTGGGCGGCACCATCTTGTTTTTGAGTAATTAGTTAACTTGTAATACCCGTCATCAAACCGCCCTGATGATATTCCTTCTATTATTAATGCCAGCACTTCTACTCTGTATGAACTACCCAGAGGATGAGAGAGACAACCCACAGAAGTCCCTGCGTCAGCATTCCCCATCACTAGCTCCAAACTGAAATGTGGAAGCCCTAACACTTGTAGTTACAGCAAGGTTCACACCCAGGACCAACTTGCTGTGCTGCCACAATATACACCCTGTTATTATTGATAACATTATTCTATCACCTCCAGCCAAGCTCTCCCTCACCACTCACAAAGTCGCTGTAAAGGAAATATCCGTAGCATTGGTCCTGACATCCTTGGTATTGTATTTAATGTCTATGTGACCTGAAGTAACCCCCTGATACCTGATCATGATACTAAGCTGTTTATTTATTTATTCTTCCTTCTTTGTGATGGTGAAGATGATTAATGCCCCTCCCTTTTCTGCATTCACCTCTGCTTTAAGGGGGCTGTCCTTGAAGAACATCCCCTTACAGAAAACGCTGATAAAACTAATCTTTCCTTGTCAGGCTATGCAAATGATGACTTTATCAGAACCTGGGAACAGCTACTTTGTAAGTGTGAAAAGCCACTGGAAGAAACTCCAGTGAACAGCAATAATCCTTATAAGAAAAAGAAAGGACTCCTATCGCCAGCAGCAGTGATGTAAGCCACTGCACCTTTGAAGAATACAGCATAGTTCAGATCATGTAATAGAGAAGTAAAGCATAAGTGGGAACCTGGAAGTTTCAGGACATTGTCTTTAGGGTGAGAGAGCATTTCTGGGGAATATTAGCAAACTCACGCATCTTACACTGGCAGCGACTCCATATTTGATAGCAGTTACTGCAAGATGCAGGAGATTATTTAATATTAAGCAAATGAGTCAGATGACTCCATTTCCTACCCCCACCCTCCAGTTCTCAAAGAGATTATGATTTTTCTTGGAGAATATTAATCCATCAGAATGATTCATCATACAGTTCCTGTGAACAACCCCTGGTCTCTACAGATTTTCTCAGACGCTTGGCGAAAGACAGTTTTGATTATGCCCCATTTAAACATTCGTGGAGGGCATGTCTGAGGTTTCCCTTGGGATACTTTCTATTGTTACCAGCACCTTCTGCTCCAGACTCTGAACACACTTTCCACCAAATCATATGCCAGGTGCAAAAGTACATAGATCTTTACCAAATATCTATTTGCGAAATCATTATTTGGCTCTCAGTAAATTCATAGGATTGTATTTCAAGAAACTTCTATTAATTTCTGTTTTCTACATACGCCTACATGGATAAGCTTAGAGCAAAAATTTACATGCAGTGTGCTGTCATTTTTGTTTCAGGAAGGCTGTTTCAAATGAAAGAATTTAATATAATCTCAAAAAGGGAACAGATTAGACAAAGTTGGTCATCTCTGGTAAACAGCAGCACGTGCTAAATGCTGTGGCAATACCATTGGAATCATGGTGGCCAAGCACATAAATGAGGTGAAGATAGCAAAATGCAATATATTTTCCAAGTATGACTGAAATTTGTCATTGTTTTTCAAGTGAGCCTATTGTTTTTAGAAAAGAATCAAAAATAATCTCCATACTGCTAGTTATGCCCAGCTTGTGGATGAGACCACTCCTTGTACAGACAGGGCATGAAATGCCTTATGCCTTTATTTTCTCTCAACAGAGAACAAAGGAAATGGTGGGAAAGAAGGGGGCACAAGTTAATTGCTCCTCATTGACTGGCTCATGGTTACCTCTAATATACACTGTACCTTAATCCAGCATACCACTTAGGCTACAACATAGAAGGAGCTAGAATTGCTAGCTAAAATTTGTTCCAACCCAAACAAATTTAATTCTGGGTTGCATATTTGGTCAGCTAAATTGTGTCTGAGTTTAATTTTCACATGTCTGTGTGTTTCTCTGAGTCAGCTGGACTAAGTGAAACATTACAAGAAAACCTGCTCTTGCGGTACTGCCAGCTGGATCAAAAGGTAGCATCTAGACCTTCAGAAAAATCCACTGGGTGAGATTTCCCACTCACTTTCTTTTGAGACTGTGAAGGTTCAAGATTTGTAGATCTTTAGATGGAATGAGAATGAGAACCTGACACCTGAGCAGAAAGTTCACTGACCTAGGGAAGGCAGTGGTGGTGACCTGAAGCTACACACCCACCTTCTCAGGAAGAACCTCTGCACAGGGCTGGATGCCACCTTTCAACCTCTGTGACTTCCCTCAGTGACACTTAGCAGCCTCCAGAGCAAGTGTTTTGCCTCTCTGTTTCTTACAGACATAGTTTCTGAGCAGCAGGTTTCATACATTTTAGGCTTTGACTTGTTATTTTAAAGAATGAAATTACCTGTCAGGGACATTTGCTATATAGTTTTACAGCCACAGCAGAACTATTTTAAATACGACTAGATTATTAAAGTTCTCCTTCAGGAATACTTTAGAAATAATTTTGCTGCCCTCTAGCCTACTGTTGAAATCTCTCTAGCATGCCAGCATCATCCTGCAGGAATGCTTCTGAAATAGCTTTACTGTCCTTTTCATTTCTATTGAAATCCTTCCAGAATGCTTAAGTTAATCTTCAGTGAGATGCCAGAATAACTTTCACATTCTGGAAGGGTTTCAGTACTGATTTAAAGGATATCAAAATGCAATTTTATGCCTGTTTTGTTTCAGAGTAAGGATTGTGGTGGCAAAAGATAGATGTATGAACTTCATTATGTTGTGGTTTGTGTTTATGTAAACATGTCTAACCACTGAGACTGCAGTAATAGTGGTCCTGGAACCCAGAGAAAGTTATTTTTAAAAAAGAGCTTCTAAAAATTGCCAAAGCATGAACTGAGGTGACAGCAGGGAATGTGGTTTTGTTTGCTTAATGGACCTGCAAGTGAATTCTGCTGATCTTACTCTGACAATGAAAGTTTTGAGGGCATGAGCCAACTCCTTTGATTAAAATGAGAAAGATCACAAACCTTTGCTGCAAACTCTGACTGAACCCAAATGAAATCTATTTTGAGGTGTGAAAAGTTCCTGTTGTTTTTTGTTGCTGTGCACATCTGGTTTCAGCAGGGAAAATGTTCAGATACTGCAACAAAGACTGTGTCTGTAATGTTTCCAGCTCAACAGAAACAGAAAATCCCAGTGTCTGGTAGACATTTCTAACAAACTCATGAGCACCTGAGACAATTTACATTTTCCATGTATCTGATGCATAGTACTCTCCCTTCTTATTTATGCCCATGATTCAGATCTCTGTATTAAATCAGACAAAAATATACACCGACCTGGTCCACATGGCTGACTTACAAGAAGAAAGCAAAGTTTCAGTTTTTGCAAACAGTTAAAGGACTTCTGCTGGTGTTTGGTGGGGTGAGTGAGCCAAGAACCCATTACCTGTGCCATTTGAATTGAGTGCTAGTGAAACAAGGAGAGCACAAAATTCCAAGTGACTCTTAGGAAACTGAGAGGCATAAAGGCATCATATAGTTCAGCACCTCCTCCTGGGTAGCATGTGAGTGCTTGACCCAGCCTGCCTTATTTTATGGGACTTGTCCTCAGGCTCATCACCTTACCCAGGCATTGTGGCTCAAGAGAAAGCGCCTTGTGGAAACCCAAAAGGCAGTTTAGCGCTCTTCCTGAATCCAGCAGGGTTCACAATAGAACCATTGTTTAGCAGCAAATAATTCTCATGGTTGCTGGCACTTTCTTCCTCTGGCATGCAGTCCTGGCCTGGCCCAAGTTTAAAGCTCTGACCAGAATCAACAGAATAAAAATTAAATTATTAATGCCTAAGCACTCACTTAGCGCCTGCTTCTCTCCATCACTGGATTTTTCCATTTTTCTCTGCAATTGCATCCACAGCTAGTGGAGATCATCTAGGACTGTAGGGGTCACTTACACTTCTCAGCAAGAAGCCCAAAGAGTTTTGATCTAAAAGAAAATCTTCTGAAAGATTTCCTACTATGTCAATAAGGAGTCTTATTAAACTTTCATAAGATATCCAATGATGTTTTCAAAACGGTTTGTCATGAATAGAAGCCTGTAGCTAAAGCAATATACAAATGCATTGAGGTAATTTTTTTGTGAATACCTTATATGAATAATTGTAACAATACTACTATGTAGCTTAGAAATACAAATTTGAGGAACCTGATCACGTTTATTCTTTCTTCCTTAGAATAAAATCAAGACTGTACATTCTGCACAGAAGAGCTGACATACTTTTGCTCCTCTAGAAACCTAAGGGCAACAAGGTTATACTCCTGTTTAAAGGTCAATCCCATGCATAAGGTTGCCTGCTGAATAGCCAAGCTACTCTGGAAAAAACCCCCAACTAACTGTGCCAGTCTCTCCACCATGTGCTTTGAGGCAGCAAGCTCATTTTAACTGAGAGCATATCTGCAAACAGGCAAAGGAAGAACCTACAGCAATGTCCAATAGCAGATGTTTCAGTACAGCTAACAAGGTTCTGTTCCTGCAAAACTCCTGAGCAGGAGCTGAATGTCAAGTACATGAATGAGACCTGAGGATTAAAGTGAGAAAAAGGCTTATCTTCATACAAGTGCTTTGCAGGATTGAAAATTACTCAAATGATATAAAGCAGTGACAGGTTCTCCTCTCCAGATCATGAACGGCTTCTTGGATCCAAGGAGGACTTGCAACAGTTTGCTTTATTTCATTACAAGCTCATTTAAATACTGGAGGCAAAAACATTTAACTTTTCCATTGTTCAGTACTGCATCCCTGATTCGGTTTTATACAGCACTATTGCTGGAAGATGTAGAGCACAGTGGTAAAAGCAGTCTTGATCATATTCTCTACCCCACCGTGCATTTACACTCTTCCCCAAATTTCAAATTGTGAACGCCAGCTATTCCTCATCACAAGGGGACGTTTACTACAACAAAATATTATTTTAAAGCCATACTAACAGTAATTGGAGGCAATTGAGTTTTATCAACTAACACAAACTGTGGGATTTCAGAGTTGGATTTCAGCTGGTATTTTAATGAAGTGTGCAATAACAGCACAAAATCTTCTGTCAGTCCAGCAGCTGAGTTTCATATACAGACCTTTGATAGGGTGACCATGTGTTAACACTCACAGGGTTCCAGCACATGAGTGTACACAGCAGCAGTTCACAGATCCATCAACCAGGTCAATTTTCTACCCCCCTTCCCCATCCCAGCGAATGATCCAATGCTGTGGGTACAAGCTCTTGTTCAGGCACTGGAAAAGCTGACCTTTCCTGTTCCACACCCCATGTCTGCATTCCTGGTGTGGCACCCAGTACTTTGTGTTAGTCTGTGCACCTTGCAGTGTTCTTTGCTGAGGACATCAGTCTCTCAGGGGGCAGTCCTGTGTCCATCACTGCAGAGGAAAGTTTTCCTACTAACTGAAGTGCATGACTGCATCTGTCCCTCACACTGGCACTGTAGGGAGACCAAACAATGGACCTTCATCAGCCTGTGGTGTCTTTTGGATTTCAAGCTACTTTGACCAAATCTGTGAATCAACCTGATTTTGGTCTCCTATGTGTTTCATAACACATTTTATACTGGCTAGGAATATTTCACTAAATCTGTCAAAGCAAGTAGACACCTTTATGGGAAGTGGATATTTAAACTCAAAGTACTTAGAGGAATGTGTCAGGAACAGACAAAGTTCTCACTTATACTCAACAGGTTCCCACACTGCAGATGAAAAGAAAATGTTCCGATGTTCTGTGAAGACCATCTAGAATTCTGCACAAACATTTAAAAGTATATTCATGATGACTTTTACTCCCTTTGCACTTAAACAGATGATTTCATGTCATGGTTTATACATTTGCACAAAAATTCAGAGCATGTGTGATCATGTAACATTTTTAACTGGTTGGTGAAACAGCTGGTATATTTAGTCTGGAAAGAATAACAGTAAAATTGTATTTCACTATAGCAAAAAGCTTATTTATCTGAAGGCATCAGAAAGCAGACAGGTGCCTTTAAATGAGTCATTTTTTGACTGAGAATAAACTTTATCATTCCACTTTTAATTTCTGTGTGTTTCTCTCCTCCAAACTTCATCTTGACACAAATCACAAGAACTAACTAGACTACAATTTTGATGAAGAGAAGACTTTCCTTTTTAAGCAGCTGACCATAAACAATCTCATTAACTTGAAACTGAAGATGAACTACCAAGCTGATCGGTGCAACAACTTGATTAACTCAGAATTCATTAGTATTGCTAATGTAGTGTTGCTATTTGGATAACTGTAGTATTGCTATTTGGATAAGTACAAATTAAGCCAGAGAAAAGCAGTATGATTTTGCTACAAGTTTAAGCTTTTCTCATTGTATATGCAAGATTGCTGCCGAAGATGAGCTACTCAATTTAATTATATTGTAATCTGATTAGTTTAGAACATACACCTACTATATCAGATTTTTCAATAAGCCTAAATGAGGCAAGAATTCCCTTCAGTTTGTTTTGATGCCTACTGTCTCAGTCCACTTTAGGCTGAAACATCTTTCTCTTACCTTTCATGATAACACAAATGGAAACAGACAAACCAGTACAGACTAACAATGTAAGTTTTCTAAGGCTGGAAGTACTTTTGACTTGGACACAAGAAATCTTGAGACTGTGTCAGGTATCAACTTATAGAAGCTACAATCAAATATATTTTGAACTTTTGCTACTATGACATCTGTGCAATAGGAGAATGTTGCTAAGTCACTCCTCTGCTTTTCTTCTCAAATATACATAGGAAGAGGGAAAGTTATTCTCGTGCAAATGCAGACACGTACAGGTCAAATTGGATGTCTGCTGTACTACAAGAAGAATTTGGAAGATCAGAGAATTCAGATCAGTTTTTTCCAGGAAGAGGGAGATGTTCAAAGTCAAGTGGGTGGATAGAAAAATTTGAAGCATGAACTTTTGCTCAGAAAATTTAACAACTGAGGGATGGGTGGAGATATGGACATACAAATAGACTGACAAGTACAAATACTTGATGTAAACAAGCATTTCCGGCTGGAGGCTGGACTAGAACATCACAATAGTCTCTTTTTGTATACTAATCTGCAAGCTGTGTATAGTCATGCAAATACAGGATTTGCATGTTGAAAGATAGTTACAGGAGTATGTAAACCAGATTGTATAACAGCACATATTTTAGTGCACTTAATTACAGCAAGTTGACTTCTAATGTTTTTATTTCCTATGTGGCCTTCACAAAAATACAATATACATGGCTAAATATTTCAGAAGTAGCCAAAGGAAATTTTTTTGGACTACATGTTGGTCTTCTTACTACCTCTTACCCCACTAACCAGGAATAATTCAGCTTTGGTTACTTCAGTGGGATACAGCAGTCAGCTGTTCTCAGCTTTTTCACTGTTACCATATTTGTACCAAGAAGAATATACTAGATGATACTTAAAGGATGACAATTATTACAGATTAAATAATCTCTTCTAATAACTTGACTTCCTTTGTCTTGTGATTACATGACGAGTTGTTCTAATTGTCCAAAATTAGTTGATGAAATTATTTCTTGAACATCAGTGACTATAATGTGGCATGCAAGCAGAGCTGGTAAAATGCAGTTAGTGCTTTAAATCATGTAATCTCATTTCTAGTCTATTTTTTTTAACCACTGTAGCACTTTTGAGTAGGTTCTTTTGTGAGTTAGAGTCACAAGAAGAAAGGAAAATGTTTCAGAAGGATTGCAAGATAACTAATTTTTCATTGTGTTCTGAACTGGAAAAAATGACAAAATATTTCTAAATTTCCACATAGGAAAATAGCAACTGAGAATCAGTTTAGGTCTGGACAATGGGATTTTTGTCTCAGTAAATTATGTTAACTAAATTTACTTCCTAAGCACGAAAAAATTAAACTTTTTTTCTGACTCATCCTCATCTGAAGAACAATAGGAGCAATAGGGGAAGAATATTAGCTATAACCTGCATGTGCCACTCCAGATGAGTAAGATGGAAGAGATATGATTTTAACATAGATAAGCAAGGGACAGATATGTTTCAGCGACTGTCCTGCAAGAGGTACAGGTCAAAATAAATTGACAGTAAGAAAATATTTTAAATTACAAGCTGTCTATGTTATTTCACATTGCACAGCTTTTTATTGCCTGGCTTTCTACACAACAGCATCAGAAGCATGTAACATCTGTCAGCTGTAGGATGTGCTTATTGGTGGTCTGCAGAAAAGCCTTTCAAACAAAAAGCAAATATGTTTCTCCATGGCTTTGAAACCTCTCAATTTCTTTTAGAAAAGCATGCTATTCATTAATTACATGCTGAAGTTTTTGTGAGAGAACATAAGAACCTGAACACAGGTGATAAATTTCTTAAAGGAACACTCTGAAAGATTAACAAGAGGAAAGATTACAATGATTAGAGTCTTTGTAATTTTTTAGGTAGATATTATCTGCCAGTCTTTCTGAAGCAAATTACTGCATGACTTTACTCATAAAACAACTAAAGTCTCCAACAATAAATTGAGCAAGCGAAGGAAAACAGAAGCAGGGAACAATTCTGTAAATATACATTATCATCTGTTACTCACAGTACATTTGAAAGATTTAGAGTAGCAAGAACATCAAGTTTCTAATATTTTACTAGAGGTAATGGTAGGAAAGGGACAATAACACAAAATATATGCATTTAAAAAATAAAATTATTTTGCAAAAATAAAAGAATAGTTTTATTGTAAAAAAGAGTCAGAACTTAAGGAAGCTAAAACAGAATTTACACTTAAAAGCAAAGGTCCTGATGAAAAGAAATATTTTACAGGACAGGCACAAAATGGTTGTGATTGGTAGCCAGTAAGCTTATGACAAAGTCATTCTTTTCCACTGTAGAAGAAAATATTTGTTAATGAAGAATAATGCCTTGAAAATGTGATGTAAGTGCAGAAAAGTGGTGTTTATCTTTGCCTTGTGATGCTGACATCAACAACAGAGTGCTCATATTAACCCACTGCCCTTTAAAATAAACAGCAGTGCACTATAATCTTGGTGGTTTTACTTTTATCTGAGATTAGTCCCTCTGCTTTGTTGAACTACAATTAAAGGGGGAGAAAACATGTAGAAATTAGGCAAAATTATGAGTACTTTTTAGAACACAAGGACTTTATTAAAGCCTTGTTTAGGCTGTTATGTCAAAACATTTTGAAGATGCATGAAGCCCCATTCCAGCTTTATGATCACAATCTTTTATGTTAAACACTTAATGAGTATTTATGTTCTCAGTGTTAAATATTAGTCCTTGCAAACACAGCTCTGGATGCTTGCTCCTCTGCATTCCCTCTACATTTGCTATTGTAGTTTCAAAGTGGGGGAGTCCCAGCAATGTTGACTTCTCCAGGCCTCCTTCCAGCACTGCAGAAACTGGTGCAAGTCAGGTCTTTGATTTCAACAGGAAGCAGACCAAGACTTGAAGTTGGTGATTAGATGAGTACTCAATTTTTGCAAATCTCTCCCCAAAAGTGAATTTCCCTGCAGGGCAAAGGGTCACAGGGAGGCCCGAGTGTGGCGGTGCAGGTCCCACACCAGCTATTCCAGCAGCGCTTATGCAGTGGCATTCCCATTGGCACTGAGCAGTTCCCATCTCTAAGGTAGAAATTCGTTTTTTCTCCCTTCATGGCTCTTTTCTCTGAGTACCCACTTATCCTCTTGATAATCTCAAAGTCCACTCCTACAGCAGATAAGAAGAGGCAGAAGCCATGGAGAGATTAGGTGGAGACTGAGATGACCCCCAAATACAGCCATTGATGGAAACAAAGAAAAGCTGCCACACATGCTCTGTGTCTGTACAACCAGGATGACACAAACTCCTGGCTTGTCATTATGTTGCTGACTGGCCTGGATCAAGTGGTTTGCTCCTCTGCTTGTGCTGCCTGCGTGTGGTGCTTAGCATCTCTGTTTGTTGCAACAGTGGTTGGCCTACCCTGCTTGCTTGTATATGCTTTGTCCTGAGTGATTGTGGCCAGAAGTTTCCTATAAAATGGTGCTGTGAATCCTTCAATTTAAGCACTTATAATTGCTTTTCTCTGAAGAGACTTCTATGGAAGAAAGGTCATTTTTCTGTGCAGAGCTGCTCAAGCATTAAATGCATCACACACTGCACTGAAACATAAACAAGTCCCAATAAGTGAGAGTGAACTGATAAAGAAGGGATGACAATTTTGTGAAAAGTTTGACGTCTCCATTTAACACTTTAATTTCTATAAACATGCTCTATTGATATCTCTATTTATTGAAATATTAAAAATGGGAGAACAAAATTAAATTACTTCTTTGGTTACTCTAAACATAAATTTAAAAAACCCAACCATCTCAATCCACTGGAAAGAATTGAAAATAATGTATTTAAGTAAACAATCTATTTGTATCTGTTCACAACTTCTGCACCACTTTAAATGTGGCCTTTCAAGCAAAAGTTTGTTTCTCTGCATCTGCTGCACATTGGAATGTCTAGGTGCTATCGTAAAGCAGTATGTGCACCAGTTTGCATGGAAGTGACCTGTGAAAAAGAGAAGACCACCAATTTCTATCCTGCCAGATCATTATGACTGTAAAGACTGTCCCTTTCCTTTTTATCAAGTGATCAGAACCTTTCTAAAAACTACTCTGCTTTCTTTTGCCAGAACACAAATGCTGAACCTCAGAATGATTGCTGTACCTGGGAGGCTTCAGAACCGAGGCAGCAGTGGCTGAACACCGGCTTGAAAACATGTTTATTCTCTTTGGAGAAGCAAGGTGGCAGAGAACACAGAAAGGAAAAAAATCCTCTCAGCAGCATGTGTGCCAAACCTACAAGCATCTTTCTGGGATGTTCTGCCTAAACACAGATCCATTCATGGGGTAAGATGCAATTTAAGAAAGTCAAGGACCAACTAAGAACACCACATGCTCACCACAATAACACAACCAGTAGGATGGAAATCAGGGATCAAATAACAAGTGAGATGCTGAATGCAGATGATTATTTTAAGCCACTTGTTGGAAGATAAGGGAGGAAGAGGAAGAAAACAGAGGAAAAAAAGATTGGATGTCTTTTCCTAGGTGCAGAGCAAATCTGGGATGTATCCAAAGGGAAAGACTTGTTATGTACTATTGTGTTTTCTCTTGGGGACTGGAATAAAAAGATGCAATCTTCAACATCAAAAATCCAACTTATATTTTAGATGGCTTTAACTGAATAATATCAAGAAAATTTGAGCAATATCCTCCCACCAGACAAGGGTTGCACATTGATCACTTTAAAGAGTGTCCTTCATTTTTTTCTGCTCTGCAAGACAAGCTCTGTAGCATGTCGTGCAGCACACATCACACTCAGGCATTTTGCAACCTGCAGCTTCTAAGTCATAAAGTCCAGGAGTTTCCCTGGCAGGTCTGAGGAGCTGTCCTATATCCTTGCCCTGGGAAGCTGGCAGTCTCATGGGATTCACTTCTCTGGCTGTTCTAAAATGCCATCATTGTATTTCCTTTTATTTGGCTGGCATCACAGAAAAAGGCCTGGATTCACTGAGGAGCACATTCCACACTCATTGCTGGATGTGTCAGGAGCCTTTCTTCACTGCAGGCCACTCACATCCTGCCAGGACCGTAAGTCACTCTCTTACATTCCTTCACATGGCATTAGCTCATGGGGACTGTACAGAGATATCTTATTCCTCAGAAAGACCAGTTTAAAGTACATACTTATTTTTGGAAATTTCCTATTCCTCTTTGCATTTATCAGGAAACAGGTGAGGAGAGGGGCACCCTCTAAAAAACTTGTCTTCTCCTGTAAGCCTGAAAAACTCTTTGGAGGTGAAAATACAAAAGAGAAAAAGATGTTTCATATCCCATAATCTAAAGCAGGACCTTTACAGCTCACTAGTCATCTCCTGAGAGATTAGAAAGCTGTGCATGAATACCTACAAGGTATGCACAAGACAAGCAAAGCAGATGCTGTAGTAATCTCTGCTGGGGCATCTTAGATCACAGAAGTTAACCTATGGCATCTTTTCCAGCTGCCAATTTAACTATCCCTCCTCCCCTTGAAAGCACAGAGCTCTTCCCTGCAGCAAGACTGAACTGCTTGAGCCTAAGGAGTCAGCTGTGCTGACAGGGCCCATCGCTGTGGCTCTCCAGGTATCCATGCAATGGGCTCTGAAAGCATAGCTCTACATCCCCAGCCCACCACAGCCAGCACCTAAGCATTCCCACCTCCAGCGCTAAGCACATTCCTTTATCCCTGAGCCTCTCAAATAGGTCGGCTGCTACTAAGCCAGGTACCTCACTTGTACCACACTGAGTTTTCCAGTTAATTCTATGTACAGAGTGTAAGGGAATCACAAGGGGTCAAAACCTTCTAAATTAATGAGTTACAACTGTAAGACTTTCCCACTGCCTGACCCACACCTCTCCACCCACTACTACATTAGCAGGATTTCAGGAATTAGCTAACCCTTTCATTTTGCTGGTAGGGAAGAGCCATCAACTTTCCATGTTGGGTGAGGCAGAACATGGCCTTGAGTCTCACCACATTTCATATCAGCTCCCTCCCTGGCTTGAGTACTATGTGGGCGGGGCCAGGGCAACTCAGAAGGGAAATCCACTCTTGTGATAGCAGAAGGAACTGCTGTCAGAAGATTCCCTCAGCTTTCTGAGGAAAAGCAGGGAAAATACAGCTGAAGAAGGAAAGTATGGAAATTTCTGGCTACAGAAGAGTCAACTCTTATTTCAGTCAGCTCTTTAAAAATACAGTCAAATGTATTCAGCTTCAGGCTTAGCACATGACCTGAGTGAGAACTTTACTGCAATTATTTACTGCACTGTTGCTGGGATTTGACCAGAAGCCTCTCTTCCTCCCATGTGTTCCATGATCACAAGATGGTAAAAACTGCTAGAAATTGAATGTTGTTGAAATGAGAAGGAAGAACTCCAACAGCTTCAGTGCAGCAGACCATCTCACTGCTCAGGAAAGTACCCACAGAAATAATTGCTTGGATGATTACGTTTTTCTTTCTAAAAATTACAGCAACAGTCACAAGGCTGGGCTTCTCCAAACAGACAAAACCACACCAGCATAACTGCAAGGACATGTCTGTTTGAGTCTGCATTGTTTCTCTTTCGTCCAGAGTGTCCACTGAAAGTAACAGACTATGTTGGCTTTCTTCTCCACCAGGTCTAAGTCAGAGAAGCTAATAATTTGAGGAGTTGGCATTTTGTAACTCACTTTGCCCCACTGAGGCAAGCATAAACTGTGCACTTATGCAGATGTTTGAAGGGGGAAAGAGCTATATTTTCTCTGGAAGTGAACAAGGAAGTGACAGCCATTAAGATTTAAATGACAGTGTGTGGCATTAGGAGCAATAATTAAAACTCATTACAGCTTTCACAGTAACAAATTATCATTGCATGCTACTTCATCAGAAAAACAGTTACAAATTAGTAGATTGACCAGTGGCTAAGGTCTGGAAGGAGAAAAGACCAGAAAGAAAAAAACCCAAAAACCAAACATGACACAAACATGACACAACCCTCTGATCTCTAGTGATTTGAAAATGAAGGAGAAGAAGAATGCCAGACATCTGACAAGTACTACCTGGGTATTGCTAATGCACCTAATCCAGTGCAGGCAGCTGCTGGCTGAGGAGGGGGTAAGTTCATCAGACATTCCATGATTCTCTGCTAGGGGAAATTCAGAGTTTGAAGCAGGAAAACATGGAGACAATGCCCTTTCTTTTGTGTCCTTCCCCCTGTTTTAGAAATGGTAGATCACCTACGGTAGAGACCTTACAGCACCTTCCAGTACCTGGAGGGGCTACAGGAGCGATGGAGCGGGATTCTTTACAAGGGCCTGCAGTGACAGGACAAGGGGCAATGGCTTCAAGCTAACAGAGGATAAATTTATATGACAAGTTAGAAATTCTTTACTGTGAGGGTGGTGAGACAGTGCCACAGGTTGGCCAGAGAAGTTGTGGATTCCCTGTCCCTGTGAGTGTTCAAGGCCAGGATGGATGGGGTGGAGTAGAGGGAGATGTCCCTGCCCCTGACATGGGGGGATGGAACTAGAGGATCTTTGAGGTCCTTTTCAACCCAAACCATATGATGAAACCAATGATTCTTTGATTCTACCTCCCTGTGTATCAAAACTTACTGCATCTGATCCATATTCATGGAAAACTTCTCCCCAAAACCTTTTTTTAAGGCATTCATACTATAAAATGGAATAGGTCTGGGAGACAGCCTTGAGCTCCTTCACTGTTTTTTGTATATGCACTCTAGAGTGTCTTTGTGCAAGGACTTTACAGAAAACTCTGTACATCTCTGACCAGGGAAAAGCATGAAGAGACAGGTCACTGAATGTGGAAGACGTAGTTCTGGGTATATTGATAGGTGTTTGATAAACCTCATAATAATGTAATATAGCTAAGTGCTGTTCTTTCACATTGTCCAGAGAGAGAGAAGTCTTACTCCTTTACGTGTGTCCAGCTACTTGACATAAAATATAATGAGAATGATACTAAGAATGATCATCAAGGCTCTGAGTAATTTAGTAATGAGTCATACTGGCTCCATATCCTTGTGAGGTTCCTAAAGGTGATCATGAGCTATTTTTACTGTCTGAAAATTACCATTTAGTGAATAAGAAGAACACAGGTATGTCCCTATAATGTTGGAGATGGAGACTGTGAGCCCCTGGATGGCTGACACCAGCCTATCATTCAATCCCACATAAACTGATCTGAAAGTTTGCACCTGGAAGTGATGGCAAGTTACTCCCACTCTTGGGGAGTAACCCACGGGTGAGCTCTGCTCCGTTCCTAAGTCTTTACTACTTTCCCCTGTGGATAGGGAAATACATTAAAAAAATATTAAAGATATTAAAGATAAAAGGACTGAGCACATCCTAGACTAGGGTTATTACATCAGGGCTGTGCCTGAATAGAGGCTCTCTTCATATATGAGTGTGAAAAATCTCTTCCCCAGAGACCAAGGAACAGTTTCAAAAGGAAAAGACAGGGGAAAAGAACAATTTCTTGCTAAAAGTGAGCATCCAATCTTTTCTTTCTGCCAGTTGTTATGTGCCCTTCTCCTTCACTGAGCTATCAATCTGAGCTATGGCACTGCTAAAAAGTGCTACAAATGCTGCTGCTTCAGGATCTGCCACAAACTCCTTGTGTGCCTTAAGCAACTACTCATACAAAACAAGATCTGTATTTGTAAACAGACAAAAATATGGATTAATCTGTTCCAAAATTAGAGATTGGCATTACTAAATTATTTTATACACCTGAAGATCTCCCAGCAGCTCCTTAGGAAACTGGAGCTCTGTCATGATAGATAGGGTTGGATTGTCTCATCCAAATGTAAGATGATTAAAGGTTTGATGTACGAAGAAGAGCTAACCACAGTAGGTTGCATTTCCATTCAGTACTGGAATTTCTAGGGAGCATGTTTATTACAGGATATTGAAAATAGGCCAGATGAACTTTACCTTGGAAAAACCCAATTCTTTGTGTGTACTGCCTACAAGCAAGGTCCAAATGGCCACCTCAGGTGTAAAATAGCTCTATGGCAGATGTCAGCAGTCATCCAACCACATGGTCATGCAATGCAGTTATTCTCTGAAGAACTCTTCCTTTACAACCACACACATCCTCAGAACGAGGAGCACTGTGCTTAGTCCAACCCACACACCACTGCCCTGCTCTGGTTTTCCAGGCTGAGCACCATGCTTGGGACCGTACTTTTTAAATCATTGATCTGCCATCAACTAATTTATCAGTGGGTCACCACACTAAAAAACCTTCCTTGGTGAGAGAAAAAGCCAACAAACAAAATTCTGATTGGTCAGGATGCTCAGGAGTGAATCCTTGAATTTCTCATGACTCAATGTACAAAGATCTTTCATTGCATTGAGAATGGATGCTCAGAAGACTTCACTGAAGAAAAAAACCTACAGCACTCACCACCCTTCCACACTCACATAACACCTGTCAAACAAGCAATCTGCAGAAAATGGCAAAACGCTGATATGAGTAGCTCCTAATTTTTCTTCCATTTTTTCCTACAGTTTGGCCATTGTATTAATTGTGCTTTGCTTAAATAAGTCCTTGTAGCACCAAATCTCTTCCACAGAACCAGAAGTTTCTCTTTTCTTTGATATAAAATTAAAACCAAGAAAGGTAGTAATAATATATGTCTCATATGATAATTGTGTCATGATTAAGAAACAGAATTTTTATAGAAAGATTATTAAGTATATTAAAAGGCATCAAGAAAAAGAGTAGGATCTTAAAGCAAGATGTCAGAAGCTGATTTAATCAGAAACAGTTATTAAAACAAGATTACATGATGCTTATAACATCTCCTAAAATACCAACAGAAAAAGAACCTAACAGTGGGTATCCTAACAGCAGGAGTAGCAAAAGACCTATCTTGACTGAAAAGTGAGTTACAACATTATCAAAACAGAGAAATGATGAATCAAATTAAAATCGCCAACTTTGTGTAGGAGAACAACTTTGCACATTACAGTGATACAATCAATTTCATTTCTCTTATTAATGCATACCTTGTTTTATACTTCTTGTATTCATCAGACATGGACGGATGCAGAATGGTTCACTCATTTTCTGGGATCTAACCTGCTTCCTATAGAGGCAGCAGTGTCTGTGCACACAAGCAGTTATGTGGTCATACCACTGATACTCTTGTCTCTATTTGTCTTGTCCTCATTGGAATAAAACAGGGTGTGCAGAGACCAAATGTAGCTTAGAAAAATGTAACGAAGGCTAAATGAGCTGGGCAAAATTTGAGAAAAGCTGGCAGGCAGAACAACATGATTTGCTGAGCTCTACTGCTGGATTTCGTACCTGTGGGAACCTGAAATACCTCCCCTTGTTAAACCATCTGTGACTATACCATGAGCAGAATTCCTCCCATGCCCCCTGAGCATTTATCCTGCCATTTGGTGTGAGAATCTCTTCTCTCTCCCATCTCAGGCAGTAAAACTTAGTCTCTGAAACAGGGGCAAGCCTACAGTACAGAAACATCTGGAGAATAAAAAGAAATAAATAAAAATAATATCCCCCCAACCCCCATGCCCTTGGAAGTTGTTTCGTTCTCAGAAAACCGAGCCTGGCAAAAACTCCTGCCCTCATCCCCTCCGAGTTCCTCCCCATAGCTCCCATCATTCACACCCAATGTATTTATTCATTTTATCAGATCAGAGGGCAGCATTTGGATTATTTCAAACAGCTAACATTAATCATCAAGACAGAACCTGTAGTTTTTACATGGTGAGTCTGTGCTGAGCTGGAAAGCTCTGCCACAGGCTTCCAGCGTGAACAAGGGGCTGAGTGAAAGCAAGATCATCAAAGCCCAGGCTAAGTGTCACAGAAACTGCTGCTCAACCTGAGACTCCTATGGCCCTTCCTTTTCATCTTTGTTTAAAACAGAGATGCTAAGACAGAAACATCTCTCTTGAGCCATTCAACACATCTTCAATCACACAATGGAATGTCAATAAATACAGCATATACGTTGCTGCTATTCAGATGAAACCATTGCATTATAGTGACTACAGTTGTGGGTGCATCAGGCTATTTCTGCACACACATCTTTAAGTGTCCCTTGGTAAGGGGTGTTCCCTTTGTCAGTTTGAGATGGCTTTTCATTACCGAGTTATTCAGATATAGTGTGAGCTCCTACAGAAACTTTCCTCTCCCTTCCTTATTTTCAAAATAAAGATTATGCTGACTGAAAGGGCACTTTTTTGCCAGAGGAAAAAAATTATACTTAAACTGAAATCAGGCTCCCAGAAACAACTTCCCCTGACATGGAGCCAATTTATTTGCTCTTTGCAATAGTCACATCATTATATCTCCCTGTCTTTCAAACTGCTCTTCATTTTGAGCAGCCATCATTTAGAATCAAGCTTCAGAGCACCAGGTGGCCTGATATAATATTTATGGATTTCAGCCTTTTCCCTAGCTACTCTTCTATACCAAACTATATATAATAAATATAAGTTTGCTCAGGAAAACAAATTGAAACTTTAAACAAATGTAGCCTACATTATACAGGGGGTCAGAGAAGGTGTGCAGAAGGTGTGCATTTTCAGGCCCTTTTGGCCTGAAAAATCTAGAAATCTATGAATTTTGAAATAAATGCATAAAATACTACACTTCAACCCTAAATTTTGCAGTAAACTTTTTCAAATATTAATGAGAAGCTGTGCAGCTGAAAGAGGACAATGCCTTTGGATCCTTGGCTAAGGGATGTTTGGCAATCTGTCCTGAAAAAAAAACCTCTTGTAGTTTCTGAATGAAGAGAAGTAATTGCCTTACATGTTGGAGTAGTGAGCAATGAATGTATTAGCTCATTAAAAGACCATCATCTTCATCATCTACAACACCACCACAAAAATAAAAGACCATCATCATCATCTACAACACCACCACAAAGCCACCCGGACATGTTATGGTCTGAGTTACCTACAAAGAAATGAATAAACGACCATAGGTGACACCTCTGAGGTTGCTCATGCCACTGATTCTTTACTGTCCCAGTGTTTTTCCAGGTGTCACAGTGGATGGAAGATTTGTAACTTGGTACCAGGAATGGTGCTCTCTTTTGCAAAACTCCAAGTTTTACTTGTAGTAACAGGTCACATAAGCCCTGCTCTTACATGGACACTATCCAGCAGGCCTGGCAAAACACCTCCAGCACAGACCAACAAAAAAACAGTCCAGCCATTCTTCTTAACTTTAAAGTCCTCCTCTAATCTTATCTGGATTGGATTTGGGGATGCCATCACAACAGAAGGTGATGTCATAAGTCCTGCCTTGGTTGTGGTTCTGCTGGCTAAAAAAGGTACTACTCCTCCACTGCATCTTCCCCGATAATTTTTTGTCTCTCATTAGGCTTCTGCTAGTTAATTCACATCTTTGAGAAGCGCTGAAATACTTATATTCTGTCTCCCAATATTCCTTAAACTTGAAACATGAAGAAAAATTCACAGGCTGGCACGTGCATATAGCTTAGGTTCATCCTTCTCTTCAGAGCAGTCACAGAATCCTTTCAGACAGCGGTCATTTTCTTTTCATTCTTAGACATGAGGCCTTGTTCCCTCACAGGGAATCACAAAATTCGCTGCCAGTTATCAGTGTCATAATGTTGTTTTTCAACCCTGAAGAGTCAATTTGAAGAAGCATCCAGGAAAAAAAAAAACCATATAGTTATCTTCCTAGCCTAATTCAGGGCACCACGTGGTTTGAAACATCTAGGAGAGCCAGAGACTGTATCATTGCCTTAGTGACAGTGGTTACTTGCCTTCAAGAAGGGAGAAAGAAGGAGAGACATATGGTGAGGGCTTAAAGAGTAGCTTTTTCCTGAAACCTATGAACAAAGGTCACATCCCTCTGACAGAGCACGAGTGAAGGTGTCTGTGACAGCAACCTTGCAGGACCATGAGGAAGTAGACTGAGGGTCATGACACTCCTCAGGAGTACTGGTGCAAACCAGGGCTGTCTACTCCGCTGGGCTGTTTATTCTAAAATAGCCTGTTGTCCAGTTCCCATGGCTGAGCCAACAGTGCACATGTGACAGACCTACACATGGCAATCCATGCCTCCTGTCTGCAACACACCAGGGTGGTTTGTCATTGCACATGTGGAGTCCGGGCAGATAAAATCTGCTGAGCTAAATTACAACTCTGGTCCCTCTAGTGACATGCTGGAGAGACTTGAGTCATGGGGGTTTGCTGAGGTTCTTTGTTCTTGGAGAGAAGGTTTGCTTTAGAAATTGAGCATAAACAAACCAAAATTACAAAAATAGCAGCAGCAGCTGTCCCCATCTAGAAGTTTGTTAGCATTTGACTCAACCACATTTGAGCTAGGCAAGCATGGAGCAAAGTTTTGTAACGTAAATCATCAATAAAGCAACTCAGTCCACAGAAGTTTATATGGTGGCTTTGCTGAGCAGCTCCCAGAGAAGAAGGAAAGAGTCCTGAAGCAGTCTCCCAGTCTCAGAGAAGCCCTGTCAATTCATAGAAGGCTGACTCAGGTAATTCCCTTTCCTAGAATCAAGGAGGTCTCTGCCTGGAGGGCTCCCAGGTCAGGCACAGCCAGATCCAACAAATGAAGACCTTCCTCTGCCGCCCCTACACATTTGTTTTGTAATCACGTCCAAAGTGATGTGAGCAGTCAAACTGCTTGAGTGGGCTTGCTATTGAAAAGGCTTTAAAGAGGATAGCCAAGAAGTGCAGGAACCTTAAAGGAGTTTTACAATAAAGCCTACCCACTTTCCTTCACTTTCAGCTAGCACTCTCAGCTGCAGAGAAAGAAGTACATCACATTTCTTGGTAAACTTGTCTTAGTAACTTAAAAATGTTAGGGAACAATACCTCCACTTTCCTAAAACAGTTAAGCACAAAAGTGAGATTAACATTTCTGAAGTGTGTGTGTTTGAGGAACGAGATAAGGCTTTTAAAAAACTGAATAACAATGGGGAAGCAATATCCCTCACAGCGAACCTGAAACTGTCTTTATACTATGAAAGAATAGAAACTCTCCTTTTCACAGATGCACCTCCAGAGCTTGATTCTTCTTCCCACATTTTGTCCAGTCATGGTAGGGGCCACACACATACAAGCTGCTGTGACATCTGGGACAGAGCCTCTGCCACAGCTTTGCACTTTCAGAAACTCTGTGTCCACAATATTATGTGTGGATTTAAACTTCCAAACTTGCTTGGGATTTTCAAAGCAGTGAGCATTCACCTGTGTATTTCCACAAGATATTTTGTAAACTGTCTTTCTTATCTAGTGGGCAAAGAACCCCCCACAAATAAAAATGTTACTGTTGGCAGAGACTTCTACCTGCAAATCACATATTCAATGTCCAAGGCATGATAAAGAGCAGTAGTGGATTATAGAGGGGAATAATCATTTCACGTTTGCAAAAATTGCAGTAAAAGGGTGTTTCCTCCTCTGTCAAGCAATCAGGTTATTCTCAGGGTATTCAAACCACTTTTCTTTTTCCTCAGCACCATTTAGAAACAGAAGGAAGTCTCAGCTAACAATAGTGACAAAGATCTTGCTGGCTTCATTGAGAAGAGAATTTTATCTACTCTCCAGGCAAATGACCATGGAAGTCCTCCCCACAACACTCCAGCTCTGTCAAAGAAATCGTGTTGCCTGAAGTTATGGAAAGAAGGGAAGCAGCAGGAAGGAAAGTTTGAGGTGACGCGGCACAGCCTTCGGAAACATACAGATAGCATTGCTATTAACAGTCTCACCCTCTCTTATGAAAGAATCATTTAAACAACAGAAAAATAAGATAAGAGCTGATCTGGACGTGGTGCAAGTGAATAATGTTCACCGCAACAAAAAGTTATCTGAAGAGTGCTGAATGGTACTGAATGTGTGGAGTGAATGTGTGTGAATACCTGCAGAACCCTGTAATAATTTAATAGCCTCCCCACACCCCTACACACCTGCCTCTAGGGACGGCTCCACCTGAAATAACTGTGTTGTAAATAATAATTCTCAGAGGCTTTTAAGGACTCCAGTACTCTTATTATTATTTTTTTATTTGCATTGCCTAGTGCCCAGCACCCAGCACAATACTTACTGTACAAATGCAGAAAAACCTTCTCTGCCAAATGGGTCATAGCAGAACAGAGTTAACAATTTAAGCCCAGTAACCACCACAAACACACAAGGTCTGAGGTATTCTCAGGTTTGTAGAAGCAAAGAAAATTTACTTAGAGCACCACTTAGAATTGTTTTTTTCAATGTTTCCAAATTTCTGAGGAAAATCCTTATCATGCACTTCTCTTTTAAAATTCTATGTGAAAAATTTCAAAACAAGAGGCCTGCAATGGGATGTGCCACAGTCAGGTATGAGATTCCTAGGTGCTAGAAACAGTATATCTGAGACATAGAAAAGTGCAAAATTATTTCTCTTTTCTTGAAGGACAGAGTAAAAAGCCAAATCTTATAACTTCAGAACAACAGGGAGGTGGGACATTGATACAATGGGTTGGTTTGGAAGGAACCTCAAAGATTATCTAGTTCATACTGCCCCTTGCCATGGGCAAGGACACCCTCCACTAGGTCAGGTTGCTCAAAGTTCCATCTAACCTGGCCTTGAACACTCCTGGGGATGGGGCAGCTGAGACTTCTCTGGGCAACCTATACCAGTGCCTCATCATGCTCACAGGGAAGATCTTCTTCCTAACATCTGATCTAAATTTATCATCTTCAGTTTGAAGCCGTTCTCCCTTGTCCTGTCTCTACATGGTCTTGTGTCTATCTATGGTTTCTATCTGTGGTCTCTATTTATCCTTCTTGTACCTTCAGCTGCTGGAAGGCTGCAATTAGGTCACCCCAAAACCTTCTCTACCCCAGGCTGAACAATCTCAATTCTCTCAATCATTCCTCAAAGAAGAGATACTCCATCCCTCTGATCATCTTGGTGGCCCTCCCAAATTGCTCCAACAGGTCTATGTCCCTCCTGTGCTGGGACTCCAGAGCTGGATGCAGCACTGCAGGTGGGCTGTCACAAGAGCAGAGCAGAGAGGCAGAATCCCTTTCCTCCCCTGCTGCCCACGGTGCTTTGGAAGCAGCCCAGGACATGTTTGGCTTTATGGGCTGCAAGTGCACATTGCTGGGTCATATTCAGCCTCTTATCCACCAGCACCTCAAGTCCTTCTGGGCCGGGCTGCCCTCAATCTGCTCCTCCCCAACCTGGATTGGTGCCAGGGATTGCCCTGACCCAGGTGCTGTACCTTGTACTTGATCTTGTTAGACCTCATAAGTTTCCCATGGGCCACTTGAACTTGTCCAAGTCCCTCTGGATGTGTCCCATCCTTCAGGTGTGTCAGCACTACCACTCAGCTTGGTGTCATCTGCAGATGTGCTGAGGATGCCCTTGATCCCTCTGTCTGTGTCATTAATGAAGACTTAAATAATAGCGCTTGTCACTGATATCCTCTGGGACTCTGAGCCCTTGACCACGACCCTCTGGATACGACCATCCAACCAATTCCTAATCCACCTAACAGTCCACCCATTCAATCCCTCTCTCTCCAGTTTGGAGAGGATGTTGTGGGGGACCACATCATATCCTTTACAGAAGTCCAGATAAATGACGTCTATAACCCTTCCCTTGTCCACTGATGTAGTTACCCCATCACAGAAGGCCTCTGGGCTGGTCAGGCAGGACTTGCCCATAGTGAAGCCATGGTGGCTGTCCTGAATCACCTCCCTGTCCTCCCTGTGCCTTAGCAGAGCTTCTGGGAGGGTCTGCTCCATGATCTTCCTAGGCACAGAGGGAAGGCTGACAGGTCTATAGTTACAGTGCTTCCCTATTTATCTTCCTTTTTTCCAGTTACCTGTGACTTCACCTGGTTGTCACGACTTTCAAATATCATGGAGAGTGGATTGGTAACTACATCTGTGAATTCCTTCAGGACTCTGGGAAGCATCCCATTGGATCTCATATACTTTTGTATGTTCATGTTCCTCAGGTGGTCATGAAGCTGACCTTTATTTATGGTCCCAATCCTGCCATCCATCAAATCAAGAGGTGTAGGAAGAGAGGCTAGTGCTGAAGACTGAGGCAAAAAATTGTTTGGTACCTCAGACTTCTCCTCATCTGTTCCCAGTTTTTCACCACTTCTTTTTTTGGTGGGGGAATACACTTCCTTTGACCTTCCTTTTCTGTATACCTGTAGAAGCCCTTCTTGTTATTATTTGCGTTTGCATCTTTGTTCCCAAATGCACTAAAAAACCCCACCAAACCAGAATGGCCATATTTTAGACAGTTGCGGTTCATTTCCACTTGTCTTTCATCCAGCATGGATCCTAGCACCCAATTTACCCACTCTTCAAGTGTTTGCTACAAAAATTAGACTTCATGGATGGTTGGAAAGATGGCTATTGGGCTTTATGTGAGTGTGTCTTAAAATCTTGCTCTAAACAGATACATAAATGGAGGAGTACAGAAGAGTCCATGAAGATCTGTGCTTATGAAAGGACTTTAGGTGTCAAGAGCTGGGGATAACTGCTTTGAGAGTAAAAGAGTGGGGCAGGCAAAAAATGGATGAGGCGTTGATTTCTTGGCCGGAACCATAAACCATGAATGTAATGAGAAAAAGGAGAAAGAGTCAAGGATACTTGAAGCCAATCACACATTCCTGTTATAACGTTTAAAAATCCACGTGTTCCATGGGGTCAGTGGTCAGAGACAGGGACAACACATACACACCATGTTTATCTCCATGAGACAAACAGCCTTGAGTTTATTCTTCCAGCTTCTTTTATAGAAGCTCCAATTACACACATGATTCATTGCGGTCTTAGCCCTATCCAGCTCTCTGGCCAATGATACATCTGCATTTAGAATTGAATGACATTGGCTGAGAGTCCCTGTGTAGACTGAATCCAACCTATCCTTGCTCACCCAGGGACTCCAGTGCCACACCTGTGGCTCTTAAGCTTCCAACTCCAAAAGGGCACAGCATGGGCTCTGTGCTATCTGCTTATTCTAAGGTTTGGAAAAGGCAACATCTTCTGTGTTCAAATTTGAACACATCCTACAGCACTGTAAGATAGATTCTCCACTACCATCATCAGCTGCCCACACTATTAATTGCAGAGGCTGCTAGTCTGCCTGAGAAGCCAAAATGATATAAGCTTTCAGCAGGATTTACATACATTCAGTCTTACTTCTGCATAAGCCAGCAATTACAGCTTAAACTGTTGAAGGTACAGCTTACTGTAGGCCTAAGTAATATTTAATAGCATTAACAATACACTTCCCAATAACCCCCCAGATCTCTTTACAGGCCCATTGATTCACCAGCCTTGCTGTTCAGCAGCAGCATTTGCCCTCACCCCAGCAGCCCAAGCATTGCCCCAGTGCCTGCTGCCCCAGCCCAGGCAGAAAATCTTGGGCTGAGTCCTCTAGCAAAAGGGTCTTCTGTCTGTCACTGCAAATGGAACTCACTGGAAGGAAAAAAGCACTAAAAGCATGACAAACATCAGTGTTCAGAAGGCGGTTGTGGAAAAAGCCAGGAGAGGAGAGTGGGGTGTATACTGGATAGTGGAGTATCTGCAATTCAGACATTGGCTGAGACCAGCCTGTGTCCTTATCTCTGACCCCTCCTGACCTTGTAAAGCTGGGCTATGCAATCACAGCTGGCAATGAGATTTCCTTGCCAGAGTCCACCCTCTAAATGATGCACCAGAGAAGGAGCAAGGTATCCTCTGCTGCTGAGAAAAGTGCTTTTTCTCCTGCCCAGCACTGTTGTCTGGCAAGCTTGGAGCACTGATGGGCTAAACACACCCCTCCCCTGTTGATGTATCCGTGTCACACAGCATTTTTTACATTCAGGACCTGATAAATTAGAGATGGGAATGACTCTGGAGTGCATGGATGATACGGTCATATCTACTGCCATCAAAAGGAGTGGCAAAGCTTTTGTTTTCTTGATGTGGAATAAAAGTTGACATGAAAAGGTAGACTTAAAATTAGGCAAAACCACAAGTGCTTCTCTGAAGCAGAGCCAGATCTGGGCTGCCCATGCAAACCATGTAACAAATACAAAATATGTTTTTTATGAGTATCCCTGTGAGTTGCATATGAGCATTCCTGCCTATAAACCCTTTTGCTAGTATTTGCATAAAAACAGAGCATGAAAGGTTACACCTTTGTTCACAAGGGAGCCATTATAAGTAGATGAATTAGATGACTGAATGTTTGTTGATTTGTCAATTCTTACGCAACTATTCAGTCTGCTCTATCAAATAGTTATTTTCATTACCAGAAGGAATCCACACAGTTGATTTTCAGTAATAGGTATCCATTATTATATCATTTGCAATTCTTTTTCACTGTCTTGGCAACAAGAGACAGACCCTTCTCCTTTCTTTTTAGCCTTTTATAATTTTGTATGTTTTTTTTATAAAATATTGGAAGTGGAAACCTCCAGCTTTAAAATAGAGCTGTCAGCGTTGCTTTACCTTAGTTTTCTACCTCTGTGTTTTACTTAATTGACATCAAGTAAAATCAAATCAATTCAATTACTTGAGATTAAGGAATCAGTCAGTGAGAGAGACAAGTAACAGTCATATATGCATACATCCAGGCAAATATGGAGAGGTGATAAGGAAGCCCTCAATCAAATTTAGAAAAACAAATCCCAAAGAATTCCACATGTACTGATTTGCTGTAATACATAGCAGTACTTAGATACTGAAAGAACATTTTCCAGCCAAAAATCTTGCCAAACTTTTCACCTCTTTGATGGATTCTCCAACCTCACCCTGTGTGACTGGGAACATTTGTCCTACAATCCACAATAAGTAAGTCCAACATACAACTCTAAAGAAGTCTGTCTGGCCACTGTGGGTCTATGAAGCCACTGTCCCTGTCTGATTTCTGGCAGGTCTTGTGACCAGGTAAAAGCCACACCTGGGCCTGGACTTGGGTACTGAAGCTACCACAAGTTGTAGATGGCAATGCTCCAGCTCCCAAAGAGCAAACCTCCCTTCTCGCCCTGTGTGTCTAGGCAAAAACAGATCAATAAGAGGTTTTGGGCAATGCAAACTACATACCAGCTGACCTTTGAATTTAGGAGAAACAAAAAGCAAGTGAATGCCTTTCTCCATATTTGTTCTTACCTGTATGAAGTCAGGCTCTAAGAGCAGATGAAGCTTGTCACTCCTACACAAGGATGACTTAATAAACTGATTGGCAGCTTATTGCTGCCTCAAAGGCACTCTATTGTTTTAGGAATGTCCAAACAGATTAAATATCAAAAACAAAATGAAGGGCAGTTCAGCAAGCTGCTTATGTCAAGATCATGATAGAAAGTTTATAGATATTCCTTTGGTTCACCTGAAGACACAACAGGGGGAGCAGCTATGAAAACAAAATTTGATTTAAAGAAATCAGCAATCATGAGCCATGAGAAGCAAATATTTTTATATTTTTTCTGCAACAGAAAGACAACAGGCTGCCACTTCTCAACGTAAATGATTCTTACAAGTGCACCACATCATTAAGGAAAACTGATTGCATTTAAATGATGGGGAAAAAAGGTCTATTATGGACAGAAGAGGATAAGGTTGAAAATCTGAGAAAATGACAGGCTTGTATTTTACCGCCACAGACACGTGAAGTCAATGGTTATAAGGTGTGGGTACATAAAATAAAACTATATACTTTTGAGTGAATAAGGCAAGAAAGGGATCAAATTACAGCACTACCTAGTCTTACAAATCTATACTGGAACCAGTAGCTATAGCAATCCCTTATAAAATCAGTATTATCACAGCTGTGTTCGCCCTCAGTTCTTTTTGCCTCCTCAGGATTTTTATGAGCTGGTGCGACTATCTCATCCTACTTACTAAAGCCACTGATATTAAATACATCAGTGATATTTTGCATATCACAGGGCTTGGTCTCACAAGGTAGCAAACATTCTTGCCCCAGCAGGGCTCTAGTGATGACAGAGGAGGTAACAAAGAACAGGAATTTTCCCCTCTCATGCGAGCAACACGTCAGACTATCATGTTATCTCTGGACTTGAATCCCTGCATGCCCCTCAAACTCCCTGGTCACCCATATTGCATAGGTTTTGCTTGTGACTGGCTTTTCTCTGAACTGCCTCCACCTTTGTAAGGTGATCCAGGTTTTGGCTGGGCTGGTTTCCACTCCATCCCTGTAAGAACAAAGGACATAACTGGTGTAAGCTCCCAGCCCTCATATTTCCTGCACAGCTACCCAAGGCACAGAAGATGCACTGTATCAAATTCATTCTCTAGAGCCAGTCTGGATCAGTGCTAGAGAACATAACTTCTACAGCAGCAATGACACAGCAGAGCTTCAGAACCCCTGAGCTGCCACTAAATTTGCTAGCAATGGCTTTTGCATGCTCAGAAGTTTATTAAAATCAGAGTGGCCCATCCTTCAGGCATCCACTGGTGAAACATGTCCTAGGCCTTTAGGAAAGGTATCCACTAATCCTCAAAATGCCCTGGAATCCAGACACTGAAACTCCAATATCTGCCCTTGTTCCAATTTAAAAATGGTGGGATTCACTGGGAACAGGTATAGTCACTGAATTTTCCTTAGGGTGGAAAAAGGCATGTGAGGGAAGAAAATTTACTGAAATAACATCAATAATCGCTCAAAGCTGTACTCAAGTTTGCATTTTATAAAATAAATCAGTAAAATTTATATGGAAGTGCTTTAGTACCAAATACGTGCCATATATAGTGACATTCTATAGCCACCTGTCTTTTTCTTCAGACATCTCCATTTATAGAAGCAGACACTGACTTGGAGCCCCTGTGTTCAGACTGGGATCACTTGGGTGAGGCACAGAAAAGCCTCTCTAAGCTTTATTAAAAACCAGACACAATTTGAGGCTCTGTGCTATTAAATACATACACTTCCTAGAAGTGGTACTCGTGGTCTGGCAAGGATTTCTTCCTTACAATAGCTCTGGGCAGACAGAAATATATGGGATATTCATACAAACTCCAGAGGATACTACAGGACAGGAGGTCAACACATTTGGCATAAGATAAAGAGATTCTTCATCACAGGCCAGTGGAAATCCACCAAGGTACTTTGGTAGGGTCTATGTAAAGCCCAGTGTAGACTGCCAGATGTACAAGTCAGACTTGCATCCATGCAGGGGTTCAAAACTGGTGTTTAATAGCCACAGATTGGGAAATCTGACTCTCATTGGACTAATATTAAAGCCTGTAATCCTGGGAAATAATTCATATATCAAAAATTAAGACAGATGCTGGTTTGCTTTTAAAAGGAAACTGTACAGTATGTGCTAAAATATTCTCAGTGATGGTAATTTATACACAGAGATAACGATTTTAACGATCACTTTTAAGTGATGAGTGCTAAAGCAATCCATAGGAGAAAACATCCCTGACTCAAAGTTGGTGGGGAAAAAAAAGGCAAAAAAAAGTATTCACATTATTTAGGATATCTTTGTCTGATATTTACTGCAAAATGACTGGAACACTCTGTACTGAGTGCATGTAACAGGGTGTGCTGGAGGCAGTACAACAAGTTTGGCTTGCAAAAGAAGAGAGCTCCCATTCTGAGAAAGCCATCCCAGGTCATCTGCCATTCCTGAGCTGTAAACTTTCCTGACTGTCGATGTAGACACTGAACTGCTTCAGCAAGGTGACTGAATTCACGGCTGCTAAGAGGCTCATGAAAGCACAGAAACCCATCAAGGGAATCCAGGGCTGTCTTTCACTTGGCAGCAGTTCAGTTACTTTGTCATCATCTGACCGGGCACCTGTCTCATCTGATTAATATTCTTTTTTTTTGCACAAAACCAACTCTCTATCTTCATCTGTGAAATTTGAGAAAGTTTCTGCTGTGTATCCTGCATACCACTGAATGCCTGTGACACCTGCCTATGACCTCTGGCAAGGCTGTTTGTACTACAGCAGCTGCAGTGGTGCCAGGAGACTGCCACCAGACGGCAATGTTTCAGAAGCCTTGTGCTCTGTCTGGACAGGCAGTGCTACAGCTTTCAGGGATACACACTGTTTTGTATTAAAGCTCAGGAGTAATTCATTGCCACAGAAAGAACACCTCCAGAGAACTAGAAAAAAAAAAGGTCAGACAGTGCAATTTCCTGCTATTTAAATTTGTTTGTTCAAGCAAAATTGTGTCATCTGCCTCACATTGCTCATTGTAATGGTCACTTCATTTTCATTCCTTTCTTTCACAGCACTGGTGTCAGTAAGCCGTGCCTGAAGCTGTGTTATATTGCAAGCATGTTTGAGATTATTTGGGCTGCTGTTCTCTCTAGATAACATTGTCAGGGCTGAACACATTCATCCCTAAAGGTGAACAACAAAGCTTTTGTAACAGCATATTTTTACAACTGTAAATGATACCAAGTAATTTAGAGAACACGGTCAAATGCCTGTGTTTAATTGAGCAGGTGAGAGTGCAGGCAATTGAACTATGCCAGTTCCTCACCTGGCATCAGAGCTTTCCTGCAGCTGCACTGCTGATGTGTAAGCAATAATCCAGCCTGAGGGGAGCTGTGTGCCCCATGCATTCGCAGATTTCTCTCTGCTCTCTTCTCAGCCAATACCCGCCATTGGTTACTGCAACAGTAACAAGGAAACAGTAACAAGGAACTGTGGGCTTTACCACCACAATACTGCCATGCCTGAGTCCAAGTGTCCAAAAGCCTGTCCATTTCATCCATAGCGCATTGTATGAAGGACAAAAAATGTCCAAACAAGGCCTTGTTGCAAGCCCTTTTCTAAGTATTTACCAATAAAATGTTTCCTTTTGGAACTTTCAATTTGGATGAAACAAGATATTCCAGATAGCCCGTTAAGGGGGATGATGCATTTCTGGGAATCTCATGGCACTGCTGGGCTTCAGTCAGCTTATCTGCTCTGCTCCATCTGGGGGCAATTTCTGTTACTTGGGAAGGTGACTGCTGTTTCTACCTTTAGTCATGCCAGAGAAGAGAGCTTGAGATGTCTGAGCTCTAAAGGATACCAACAGGTCCAAAGATGAAAGAAATCAAACAACAACACTAATAACAACAACTCCTAAAAAGGGCCAAGCTCTTAAACATAAGGAGACTGAAGCAATACCCTCTGAAGTCCATGGACAGGGTAATAGATCAAGCTGCAGCTTCTAATGGGCCAATCCTTACTGTTGCTGAAGAGTGAGCCAAAAGCAGCACAGTTTGACTTTCAGCTTTCAAGGAGACTGTGCGCTGCTGACAGTAAGGAAAACCATTGGAACTGCTTGTGGATAAGCACCTTTGATATGAAACTGCTGGATGATTCACATTGCTATTTTTAAATTTACTTTTTGGAGCTAGACCTACATTGCTAAACATGCAGGATTCTGCTCTATCTCTTTATATATGTTACAAAATCTGTAGTTTTTCTCTTTTTAGCTTTCAATAAAATAAGCATCTTTTCTTGGGTCAGGTGTACCAGGTAATTGAAATACTTGTACCAATCTTCAAAAATGCCATTCAATCACAACAGCTGTTGGGGACCTTGCTATTAAAAACAAGAATAAACAGCATAATCAGAGCCCTTACCTCCTACCTATGTTTCTACCAAGCCCTTTTGCATCCAAAAGCTTTAGATTCTTTCCATTATTACCCAACTTTTCCATTCATGCTTGAATTGTTTAGTAGAATGCATGACATACATATTAAACTCATAGCAAACACAGAGCATGTATATTCAACAACTATAAACCAGACTTCTTTCTGTGTATGAGCTCATTGCTTATTCTTGTCTGGTATATTAAAACATGCATTTCTGGGAAGCTGCAATAAAATAAAGTTTAGCAAAACATGCCTAATCACAGAGATAAAGTTGCATCTGGACTGAAAGACTGTTCATAGTAGTTATGAAGATGATTTTATCTTGCCTGCTGAAACAGCCAGGAAAGTTTGAACACAATATTTATCCAGAGTATTTGCATAGAATTTAAGAAAAAATATGTCCAAGTTCTTTTTGCAAGACAAGAACCACTTTGGTAAAATTATTTTTGTTTTCTCTCTCTTCTGCCCCTCCCCATAAAGCAAAACACGAACACCCTCATAGTGTATGGTCCTTTTGGAGTGATGCCCATAAGGCCTTGTCCAATCAAAATTGTAGATGGACAGTCTATTCAGGATTGTCATTTCAATTTCATTGAAACAAGATATCCAAATATATGTTGTTTCAACGAAAAAACAAGGCATTTGATAAGGTCTATGTAAAGCCCTTTACTTTACATATCATGTAAAGTAAATGGCCCTTTACTAACATATCATACCATATAAGCAAAACCACTGTATTTCCTAAGACCCTGTCTTTTCCCTGACCCCATCAGTGTAGAAGTGACAAAGCTGCAGTGCTCCTCCTAACTTTGCCACAATGTTGCTCTGAGCATTTGTCCTTCACCCTGGCAGAGCTGCAGATATTGAGGAAGAAACCACTTTCTAAAATGAGCTTTTCAATCCAGCCCTTGACTGAGCCACTGCAAATTAAGGCAAAACTGATTAAATATTCAAGTGGAATGTTTCTCATTACCAGTCATGTGCTCTAAGTCTTGCAATTTTCCTTGGGTGGCAGTTCTCAAACTGCAGGATATAGGCAGCAATAAGGTGATATGTTTGAGGCATCAGCACAAGAGTTCTTTATGACTATTTTGGCTAAAGTTACAGCCATGCTTTAGAAAGCCTTAATGTCAATACATCCTTGCAAATCCTTGCTTGTAAGTACGCTTTCTGAAGTTGAACTGTGTCCCTCCATTTAGCTTTCAAAAACCCATTCAAAGTGGCAAGTGCTTATTTATGGCTTTATTTACACAAGTAAATGTGTAAATGTGTAATGTGTACACATGTGGTTTATTTGCACATGAGCATAAGAAATCCCCAGCTAGAAATATGAAGAATTACTCTAAATGTTTATAGATACCAGTAAACTGAAAACCAAAGATACATCTATCAACAAAAGTGCCCTTTTTTCCTGTTTTCATAATGAGAATTTTAAAAGTCGTTATTAAATTAGAAAATTTTCTCTGAACACGCTTGTAGTTTATGTGAAAACCCTCTAAAAAAGAAGAGCCCAACAGAAAGTGTCTTTTAAGGTAACTTGAAACAAAAATTCTGTTCCCAGACCTGGCACATTGCACTCATATTGGGCCTTTAAATTGCCCTGCAAGTAGGATGCCTGGGTACCAGATTACAGCCACATGTAGATTCACAAAAAAAAAAAAAAAAAAAAAAAAAAGAAAACTAAGAATTAAAAACAACCTTGGAAAGCCACTGGTTGACTTACCAAAACCAGGCCACAATGCAAAAGAAGCAAATTTGCCTTTGAATTCACAGTACCAGGAGTGTGCAACCCTGGGGCTGGAGCCCTGCACAGCATGGGGTGTATATGTGGCCAAAAAACTACCAGCAACACAAATACATGGAGACATGTTGGATGATTACTCCTTTGGATGTTTCTTCTGGAAATAAGCTGTATTTTGTGTTGTTTGAGACTGAACAAGGCAGATGAATGGCCTCTGATGTAACTGCTTAAAACCAGCTCTGGGGATTTTTTTGTTTCACTGGTGGGTTTTGGTTTTTGGTTTTGGGTTTTTTTGGTTTTGTTTTTTTTGTTTTTTTTTTTTTTTTTTTTTTTTTTTTTTTTTTTTGTTTTTTTTTTTTTTTTTTTGTGGGTTTTTTTTTTTTTTGTATTTTTTTTTTGGAGGGGTTTTTATGTTTTTATTTTAGATTATTCATGTGATTCACAGGAAAATTTTATTAAATTGTCATTCCCATTCTGTTTTTGAAAGATGTCCTTTATCCTGGCTTTGGGAAATTGTTCCCCTGAAAACATTCTCCAAATATCAACATACCTGGGTTCTCAAGGCTCTTTGCAAGTAAAAGATCATCCAAACAAATTATGTTGCAGAGCACAGAATGGCACCTTCCATCCTCCTACTTCTGCAGAAATATGTCTCTGAGGGTTAGATGGAAAGATGCAAACCAAGCAGCAGAGTGGAAACATGAGGAACTCCATAGAGTACCATTGCCATGGGACACTACTATGACATTCAGAGTACTAAACATATTTTAATTTTCATACTTGAAATATTGAAAATTATTATTTCCCACCATCCCCAACCACACACAGACAAAAGTCTCCTTCTCTTAAGGAAGAAGATCAGAAAGGAAATATTTTAATATTAACTTCATGTGGAAAGATTTCGTTCCCACCACAGCTATTGAAACCACGTGTTCCATTTCATGTTTCCTTCAGCATTTTCTGGATATCACAAATGACTTCATCTCTATTTTCACCATCAGAAAACTGTAAAGTTGGGTTCTCAACTGCCTGTGCTTACTTTTTTTTCCCCTCAAGCAGAAGATTTTTCAGCTTGCTGTTAATATTTACAGTTAAGCCTGTGCCGTCCTGCTGCCACTGAACAGAAATAATGAGTCTCTGACAGAATGAACGCCACACTGCTTATGGAGGCTGCTTCCATTGGACAGCAGTTTGGAGAAACTTATTTTATAATTATTAACGCATTAGTATTCCAACAAAAGTTAGTCTTCTCTTTACTTTCAGACTTCACAGCAATAACATCATCACCATAGCAGTTAAAACATTACCCTGGCCTGCCAGAATCACTTGCTCACAATCTGCAAAGCCGAATTAAAATGTTCCTTCTACTTCCACACACTTTACCAGTTATTTATGTTTACTTTAGCTTTGGATTCCTAAACCTCAATCACACTGACACTACCCCTTCTTTTTTCTCCTCCTCCTTGCAACTCTGTGGGCATGAGCCTTGATTCCCAGCTTCCTACCACAACCACAGCTGGACTTTAAAGCATCTTTTGTGCCATTACTGTTGTATCCACTTCCCATGTTTGCCAGCCTGCTACAGAGGAGACTATGGATTTCAGCTTCCGCTGCTCCCGGCAGGCACTTGCTGGTGTACAAAATCTCACAGGAACATGGCTCACATGAGGGTATCCTTGTTGTTCAGCCTGCTTAACAAGTTGCTTTGTCATTCCATTTTTATGAGCAAAAAGATGACAGCCCTGGGTGCAATTGTTACATCCCTTTCTGTGGCCTTGGGTGGGTGATTTATTACAGCCCTAACACATCAAGGAAATCACAGTCATATCATGCCTCTCATTTTGGATGTGCCACATCACTGAGGAGAGGCAGAATGGTGAAGGTACTGCAGGGGATCTGGGCCTGACTTCTGTAAGTACTAGATTTCCCCCAGCACTGCTCGATGGGCAGGTCAGTGCTAAGGGCCAGCACCCATCCCTTCACTGACACTTGCCTGGTTTCCGTGTTTAGACTAAAAGCCTCAGCTACCCTCTGTGCATACGTGGAGTCCCTAGTACAAAAGAGGCTTTGATCCTGGGATCCAAATGAGACTCTGATCGTGGTTGGGGCTCATAGGTGCAAATGCTGGAGAAATAATAACAGATGGAATATCACAGTGATATATTAATTACCATATAGAGCCATATAAAGTTAATAAGGGAACATTTCTGGGCAAAGATCTCATAAATAAACCAAATGTGAATGCATAAATAAGTAGGATACAAACACATAGTGCTATTATAAGGGCAGATGGGTGAAACTTTTTTTTGTCTGTATGTTAAGCAGTCCTTGACATCTCTTTTAAAATTTATATATTTACACTGGCAGAAGAACAATCCTTTCTACCTAAACTACAGAGTGAAACCTAAAACATACTGGATAGCTTTACCATCAGATCTATTTCATCTTTCTTTACAAGTATAATTAAATTCTTTTCCATGCCTACCTGCCCATTACATTTCTGAAGAACTACATGTTGGAGTCTGAGGAAGGTATTTGAAATCATATGCCTGCACTGAAGGTAAAAAACACAAAATCAAGTAATGCCTTCCTGGAAGAAGAAAATCATACTGGAAAACAAAGAAACATAAGAAATTATACTGGAACAAACCCCCAAAGAATAGGCAAATCTTGGCCCCTACAGAGATACTAAGTTTTCTAACACTTGGGTATTTTTCTAACTCCCTGTTTCATGTCAGAGCTCAGAGAACACTCTTTAAGGGTCAGCTGGAGAAACAGAAGCACATGGACTGCACTGTAGAAGTTGCAAGGAGGGACCAGGTGCCATCAGCTTCTGTGTCATGATGACACAGGGTCCAAGATGGGGCCAGAATAATTTCAAGCTCCCTCTCACTCAGTCAAGAATCTACTAGGTAAGCAGTGGTGAAAATATGAATGTTAAAAATTTCTTCTAAAACAAAAAAATGCTCGTAATTATACAGATACAGGGGCTAGGGCTGGTGCATATTTAACTAAAGGACATTTCTCAAGGCAGGGTTTTCACTGATATTCTGGAGCAATAAACTCTTTCAATTAATTGAAAGTATATTTTATAATTACTTTTGTTAAAGAGAACTCCCCTTAAATATGTAATATAGCTGGCAGGCTACTATCAGTAGTAAAGGATTTATTATATCTCTTTGTACTCCATTGCTTGTAATTTACCTTATGTTCCACCTCTCAGGCTGGCATTTCCCAAACTTGAACTCTGCCCATAAGGAGAATTTTTTGGAAAGCTCAAGAAACTTTTTCTTCAGCTCAGCAGTGCAGTTTTAGCAAGGGTCCCTCACACAAGCCCAGTAAAAACTGTCTCACTGGAACCAAGACCAACACACATCTTGGTGTCTTTCGCTGCAATCAGGATGCAGAGATGGGACAAAAGAATTATTCAGCCTGAATAAGTCTGTTGGACCCAGCAGGCTAAATTCTTCCATGGTGTAAGCCCTTGCAACTTTCCTAAAGCCAAGGGGATTACACAGTTTTCTACCCAGGCTGAGTGAAGCCGTCTCTCTTTCTACAAGCAAGTGGCTCAGACTTTTTCTCATCTTTCTCCCAGCTATTTAAAGATTTGTTTTTTGTAGCTGGCAGGCTCTTTCTTTGAAGCTTTCAATCCACAGAGCATTCCCCTGTTGTGAGTTTAAAATGTTTTTGTGCCACACAGGCTGCTGCTCCCTCCATATGGGGCTCCATGAATACTCCCTGTCCCCCCACACCTCCTCCCCCCCAGATGCACATCTCAGCTAAGGTCTTGCCTCTCTTTTTCTCCATTCCAACCATTTCACAACCTCAGGCAGAAAGTTTGCTGTCTCTACGTCTGCAGTGCAGAAAAAAAAGTGTAATTTTAGGAAGGAACAAAGGGGTTGGGGTGGAAGATAGTATATACGCTACTTAGAAAACTACACAGATATAAAATAAAGACTGGGGGAAAAGGAACACTTTCCTCATCCTCACATACCAAGCCTTAGCTGCTCTGAGAGCTGTATGAAAGCCAAGTGTCATAAGTGAAATAAGCAGTGAAGAAGAAGGACTTGAAAGGCAGGTCACAACAGGTCTGGGCAGAAGCAGGCGGAGCACCCAAGCACAGAGGTGCTCTGGGGGTCTCCCAGAGGAATCATAAGCCTGTCCTGCAGACCCATCCCATCCCAGCTGAGCCAGCCCCAAAGCCCTGGCTCTGCCAGACTCCTTATCTTGCTGCAGCCCACCTCTTCCCCTTCTCTCGACAGGGCTGCACAAAGTTGGCTGAAGGGAAACCCAAACCCTTACTGGGCTCACCACTGGAGAGGAGTCAGGACCAAGGAGAAGCACTGGCAGGGGCATTTCTCAGCCCTGGCAGACTTTTGGGGAGGTGCTCTGCTGTAGTGGAGCAGAAACAGAAGTGCTCTCCCATACCACAGCTCACTGCACAAGTACCTGTGAACACAGGAGAGCTGCTCCCAGCTTGTAGTACTGGAAAGTACTGGACTGACAGCAAGTCCTCAAATCTGACAGGGTCTTGAAAGACAACTAGGAAGGAGACACTGTCACAGGAGCAAGGGAAATGCAACACTGAAATAATGTTGTCAGGAGGAATACCCTGTGCTGGGAGAGTATGACCCTCCCACAAACATTCAGGGGGAGTCGATAAAAAGTGGTTGAGCTTTTATTTCTACTCCCTTGCACCTTTTTGTCAATGAGCCGTGCTTCAAAAGAAGCAGTCTTTCTTCTCTCACAAACCTCTGTGCTCTTTGCTGGTCAGAGCTAGCCTGCAGAAAGAGCCACACAAGTTCTGCATGCTAAGCCTTGGAGGCTCTGTTTCTGGGGATCTCAAGGGCCCCCCTGAAGCATCCTGTCCATGTCCATATGTCCTCCACTAGATCTAGTGGCCGGCTGGCCTTCCCTGTCCTCAGGCCTACAAGGTCATGTCCTGGCTACTACTTTTGAATGGCTTTTTGTCTCAAGAAAACAGAGCAAGAGCCCTTCTTGTTCCATCTGCAATTCTGATGGACTTTTATCAAGAGCAGCTGTGTTCGTGCACACCCCACTCCCACCCGCTAGCCCCTCAGATAATACATTTCAGCCATCCCTCCAAAGATCCTCCAAAACAGATTGATAGAAATACCTGAAAGAGGTAGGAGGACACACCTTACTGTCTCTGAACAGGACTCCTGACTTTAAATTCCTGAGCAATTTTTTTTTTTCTCTTTTGTAAAACTCTCTCCCCCGGTAGTACTTGTTCAAGAGAAAATCACCTCCTTGCTGTGGTTAGAGGAGCAGACTCTTTACAGCTATTAATTATGTTCCCTTTAAACACAAGCCTTCACCCAAAGATGTGTTTGCCCTGTGGGAAAAGTGTGCCTTTTTCACACCTCTTATTGTAAACCAGGGTGATGACAGACAAGGGTGAAAACCACCTGTCCTTATTCAACAAGATATATCACTACAACACCCACCTCTAACAACCATGCTAGGCCAAAAAGAAATCAGGATTCTGTGGATGAATTTACTGGAATTATAAAAAAACCCGAACAATGAAACAACACACCAAAAAACTAAACACAAAGCAAAACCATCACTCCACAAGCTTCAAGATGATTAATAATACTTATACTTTTCCAGCCAATTCAACCCAAACTGGCAAACAAAATCCCTCTTTGTCACAGGATGAAAATGGTTCCCTCATTTATGCATATGGGACAGTGTTCCCTCTTGATCCTTTGAAAGAAAATTAAGAAATTACTGACATTAGGCTTGCTGCAGAGTAATTTTTGCTCTATATTCTGCTTTGAACTGTCCCAGTTTAGCTGAAGATCAGGATGAACACTGTTGAAAATAACTGCCTTGCTCTTTCTGGACTCAGTCAATTTGCTTATTGATGCCGCTGTGCAGGGGAGGTTGTTAATGAAGAATCAAGTATTTCCTCACACTAAAGGCTTGATTCTCTCTTCAAACTATCAAGAGGAATTATTTGTAAATAGCATGAGGTAGCTCAAAATGAGAATATTTATGCCTGTTCTTTCTCATTTTCCAATGTAAAACCACTGTCTGTTTTTCTCACAGAAATATTATAGTGCAGATTCCATCACTAGGAATTAAGGAAAAAAAAAATTACCATGAATCCTTAAATCTCCTGGGTCTGCTTCGGAGGTCAGGTGTCTGCTGCTCACAGGAACAAGTGGCACCTTCTAAGCTGCAGAAGCGTTCAGCAGCCACCAGGTGACATGAGAAGGGAATTGCAGCAATAGGAAAACCCAGAGACAAGGAAATAACACCATCACACCAGAGGACTGGGGTTTTTTATGAAGATACCCTATGACTACATAGGAGGGAGTGTATTTGTGGAAAACACTGAAGTACAGTGCTGTTATCATAGCGAGTGTGTATGCTAGAGGAACTGGTGAAAAGTGAAAAATACAATTTTACTGAAAATTATGTTTAATGATTGTGTAATGAGATTATGTTTAATGACAATCTATTCTATTCTAGTACTGCTTTTTCATAGAACAGTTCAAGGAGCTTCAACTAGATTAGGTTGCTCAGAGCCATGTTCAACCTGACCAAGAATGTTTCCAGGGATGGGGCCCCTACCTCTGTGGGCTACCTGGTCCAGTGTTTCACCATCCTCATTCTAAAGAAACCTTCTTGTTTTAGGAATAAAATTACTGAGGCTCCTAGAAATCCCTGTCGAGCGGTGGGGGGTGGGGAAAGATCTTCTTTATGTGTGTTGTCTTTACATTTTAGATAACGGCACTGATGGTCTCCTTGGAAATTCTTCCACAATCACCTGCACTTGCATGTCCTCCCCATGTCATGGCTCCAGAGCAGATGGAGATCTTCTCTTCCAATTGAGATGTTTTTTCTTTTTGTTTTCTGTTACAGTTTTCATGCCAATATGCAAGGTTAAGATTTTGACTGAAGGAATTACATCCATGGAGCCTTGACAGCAAACACACAATGAAAGACTGAACAGTTTGGAACTGTTTAGTCTGGAAAAGAGACAACTGAGGCATATGACATGGCTGACAAACATAAAGTAGTTTGGAGCAGGCATACAGGAATCAACATTTTCTTCTTATCTTAGAAGGTAGGAAAAATGAAGGTACAAGTCAAGTTCAAGCCAGACAGAAAGAAATGGCTCTCCACACAGGAAGTTGGAAACATGAGGAACTCCTTGGCAAAGAATGGATGCAAGAATTCTGAAAAAGATGCTAGATAGGCAGCTAAAGAATGTTTGCTGGAACTTAGTCAAAAAGCAAACAAGAGTGGGATCATGAAATGTCTTTACTTAGCAAAGGATGGGAGACAAGAGATTCTCTCACATCCATACTCGCCTCTTTTAAATATTTTAACTCTTCTGGAGAGCCTGATTGTGGTGCACGGTTATGACTGTCAAGCTCAAATTCCCCCCGGCACATTACATTAAGTACACCCAAAACCAAGAGTGGAAGAAGGTTGCCCTCCATAGCAGAATTGTATAAGGAAAAGTACAGACCATTCCTGTTTCTAAGAAACAGCTCTAATTGGATGAAGGCACTATGCTTGCACGAACTGATGCATCCCTCTGATTCAAACATCCCATGGTCAGTAAAATGTGAGCTCTTTGAGAAGATGTAATATTCATTTGCGACAGAAATATGTGTCTGCATTTAGCTCCACTTATCCCTCTTCCCAGACAGAGAGGTCATCTGGATAACTTTTCCCTTCTTGTATATATCATGAAATGGACACCCAAAATCTTGTATTGCCTATATGGCATTATCATTGTTCTTTTGGACAAGAGCCTCCATACACTTTCCAGGTCTACCCTGCATTTAGTAGATTCATGTATCAGGTTCAAGGGCTGCAGCCTTGCAAATTCCTGACTGTTAACTCTGTGATGTAAGTACAAATCTCTTCTCTCACCCTTCTGAGTATCAGAACAAATAAAGACACAAACCCACAGAAATGAAAGGAGATGGGTCACAAAAACCATTTTTTTATTTTTCTTTTTTTTTCTTTCCCCCTCCCTCTATATGGTGGAAGATACAGAAGTGCCAAGGTGTCGCCCTATTCTTTTGAAATTTTTTAAACTTTCTGATGCTTACATTCTTGCAATGGAGTTTCTCACACACTTTCATGTAAATAATGATTGTTTTGCATTCTTCTCTGTAGGAGGAGAATTTTGATGGACTGTTAGTCTGACCAGTGTGGTTGGAGAGGTAACAATGTCATTCTCCAATCCACTGTCGAATTCTATAAATGTTGAGGTCTGAAAAATAAAGCTCTCTTTTCCTGTTTCTGTTCAGATGCTGGAACACCTTATGTGTTTTATTATTTCGTGTCACAATGGTGACACCAAGGCTTTCCCTTCTTCCCTTGTTGGCCTTTCACTGGATGGAACATTAATTTGAGAGGAGCTCAGACAGATGCTTTGCATAAGCAGGTTCTCTTGATCCTGAACCTGGGAACATCTGAGTTATGGGAAGTAGTTAACACTTAGGCTTGATGAAGTGAAGCAGAAGTTTATGCTGCCAAGCAATCTCTGGGACTTCTACTCCACCATCAAGGTGGAATAAAGTATGGGCTCAGACTGCTCAGATTTTTCTCAATGGAAAGAAAGAAATCTATGTTATAGTCACAGTAACAAGAGCAAAAGTTTAACCAGCTTTTCATTAGCTGAAGAATTTCTTCTTGATTGAACCTGATATTTTGTGTAACCATTTCCTGTCAGCAGAAACATCCAGTGCATGGGATATGTGCTTTGGTAGCAGCATGAGGAATACTTAGCCAAGTATATGGATACCCTCTTCCTTACACTAACACTGACTTATCCAACTTTGGACAGATCTCACAACCTTTATGTACCTCATTCATCAGTCTAAGACAAATAATACCAGGCTGAATTCAGAGGATCTCATGGAGCTTAAGAGTAGTTTGTAAAAGTATGCTAGAAAAACTTAACCAAATTACCTTTGAAGCTGCAAATTCTATTAAGTCATTAGGCCACCTCTTATGTCATGAAAATACTGAAGTGATTGCTACTATTGTTTTATCTACTTAAAATGCAAGATGAAAATTGAGATGTCTAAATTTGCTTGTGAAGACAGGGTAAAGAAGTAATAGTTTAATTCAATTTATGAAGAAAGTGGGAGATGTTTTGCCACTGAAAGATCTGAGATCAAGTAACTCTTTGTGCCTGCTAAATAGAGTGGCTGAAATTCTGTACCACTGCACAACACTATTGATTTGAAAGAATTTGGTTCAAGTGCTGCAAAAACTGCTAAATAGTCAAGTAATATACTATTGGCTCTGAAAGATGTAATTTCAGCTGAGGTGTTTATGGAGGTGCAGTGCTATGTATCAACAATACACAAATAATGGAGAAGAGTTACAAGATTTGCAAGGTTGATAGAAAAGCTGAATCCTCAAATTCAGCGTGGCTTAAAAGTTCTGGTAAAGTCACAGGTACAAGGAGTTCTTAAGGGACAATTAGACACATTCTTAGAGAGTTTCACTGAATAGAACATAAAAGCAAAAGCATTTCAAAGGTGAATACTCACTGGAGGCAGGAAATTTTCTTCCAGCTATATTGCAAAGACTTACCAAGATGATTTTATGTACATTTTGCAACTTGCATGGCAAGTGCAGGCAATTTTCTTCTGAGATGCTGTCAAGCCAGAGGATCTGTGAGTAAAACAGTGATGACAGATGTGGAACTGCCGTTCCTGATTCTCTTCCCTCAGGAAATCTGAGGCAATTTGCAATCAGGTTTAAAAAAAGAGCAGCCCTCTAGCTTGTATATGACAGCTTCTCTAGAATTCTAGATTTTTCTTTTCACACAGGCACTGTGGATTGGTGGGGCCCAAAGAAAGCTGACTCTCACAAGGCTAGAACCATGGGAGCTGCCATCTCTGAGCTGGTTCATCAATGGTTAGAATGAGGGCCAAAAATAACTTCAGGCTATGATTTTTGGTCTTCTGATTTTTGGTCTTCTGATACTGGAAGAACTATTAGCCACCGACATGGTTCAAAGCGTAAGATAAATCATTCTTGTATTTCTGTCTATTAAATCCAAAGCTCTTCCTGCCTTTTAGGCTGCTGGGAAGCAGCAGTATCTGCCAGAAATGCTGTTCAATGTATGCTACTCAATATTTTTCTTCAAATACATAGAATACAGTGAAAAAAAGGCAAAAGATGGGAAAGAGATGGGAAAGAAAAACCTTCTATCAGCCTTGTCTTGCAATTTCTTTCCAATAAAAATCAGCCAAACTCAGCTTGGTCACTGACTGCTTTCTAAAAAAGCATTGAACCAAACACAGAGAACTCAAATGACCAAAGTGCTGTCTGGCTTTGGACTGAGACAGTAAATGTTAAGGATTCCTGTAAGAGAAAGGAAATAACCAAGCAGTCTGCACCATGCTCCCTTTTTACACAGCGGAAGAAGACAGTGGACCACAGAAAGCCACTTTCCTGAACATTAAGCCCACTATTTTGGTGACTGCTTTCTACATGATTTTTGTCAATCCTGCACTTATAAAAAACTCTGCCTGCATTGTAAGCCACTCATCTTTACTTTGTGTTCAGTATGTGATACCAGCATGTGCATTTCTTGCTTCAAGTGCTTCTAATGACTTTGAGAAGAATTTGCTTTTCCTGTTATACAAAAGGTCAATACTTAATATTCTTAATTTGTTATTAGTGGTTGGCATATACAATGGCTCCTCTGGAGATAAATGAATGGTTTGATGACTATTTATATCCATAAAACTCTCACAAACTTTTCCAGACAGGAGAATGGGACAATGAGGAGGTGCAGGAAGGGACTGAATCATCCTCTCAAAAAAGTCTGCAAAAAGCTGGTCACCAGCTACACATGGGATAACCAAGACAGAACAATTTTATAAGAGCGCTCAACCCCGAACACCTGGAAGCTTGCAATATGCACAGTTCATTTAAAATTGTACCTTGAATTAAGTAAGTCAGCACTTCCACAGGACAGCAAAGTCAGTATGTGTGGCCAATCTTCACTACTCAATCCAGCCTGATGAAATGCAGCTAGATTGATTTCTCCCCCAAAAATCACTCTCTTTGGAAGTCGGCTCCAAGAAGACTTCACTGATGCAATTTGTTGGCACTCTGTGGGGAGCAAATATACTTTTGTTTCTTGCCACTAATACTAATTTTTTCTGAATGACAAAGTACTCTCCTCTAACTTGTGTGAGCTCTAACACTTCTTCAGTAACAATACTACAGAAAAATCAAATTCCTTAAGATCTTATGCCAGATCATCTTTTCCCCTTCTTCCCTCCTCCCCATGTATAAAGTAACTAATACCCACCCATATTCGCTAGAGCCTGCATGTATGTTTATGTGCATAGAGTTTATGCACATAAACATACATGCAGATTGGAAGCACCAAGCAGCAAGAATGGGAAGGTAATGAGTGCAGGAATTAAGTGAAAGCAGTTGAAGCAGATTGCTTCAAATCAGAGATTGCTTCTGATTTGGAAGATGATGATAAAGTTTTAGTAGGGCTCACAAAGTCAAGAAAGAGATAGAGGAGTGGGAAGGTCAATTATCCTGACCTGTGGAAATGGAAGTCTATTTTAGCAAGTGTGTGTTGGCAGATGGAAGGGGCCAATGTGACAAGGTGTGAAGGTAAAGAGATTATTTTGGTCTGGTAGGTAAAACCTTGGCATGGACACAAGTTTAACAATGAATGAGTAGGATGTATCAGTCTAAATGTAGGAGGATGTATCAATGTGAAATTTTTGAGATTGTTCCTGCAGAGATATCAATGTTCAGCTAAAGCATTTTCCAGCAGTTTAGTTCTTCAGTTCGTGAGGGAAGCACAATCATGTACTCCTCTAGTTGCCTCTAGTGTCTGTGCTTCCCTCACAACTCCTCTGCATTATGTCCTGAGCTGTTTCTGTCTGTACCTCTGAACAATTCTGGGCAGGAAATATTCTGACTCTGACAGCACAGTATGGATTAGGCAATAGGCCCTTGTCTGTACTTGCTATCCAAGGTAGGACTCATGTACTTCTCCTGAATGGGTTCGTCTGATCAGAGTTTCTGCATTAAGTTCCCAGCAAAGGCTCTCTCAGTAGAGGTTATTATAAACAAGGCTCAGTCAAGTATGCAATTAGCCAATGATTTTTGGAATAAATCCGAGAGCTGCCTCTCACTCTGAATGCTCCTTTGGCATAAAGGCTTTCTAGAACTGCTTTTAGTGAACACATGGAAACAAAGATGAAAAGAATACTTCAATGCTGTTACAGGCAGTTGAGCAAGTCAGAAAAACAGAAAATGAAACTAAATCAACAGGGGAGCCGATGCCACACAGGCTGTGTTCTGTGCAGCCTGTGAGCCTCTTCACCTGCACACACCAAAAAAGCCAGTTACACCAGGTCCCAGCAGGGTGTCAGAAACATCAAGCATATCAGCAGGGCTGCTAATTCTGAATTAAATATAGCACAGCTTATTCTCTCATAGCTAACAGAAAGAAAGCCTGAGAAATCACTACATCTTCTCTAGTACCATGTGCACCATCCTGTTGCTGCCAGCAGGAATTCATGACTGAACTTCAAACCTCCATCCCTCTTCCCTCAACAAAGAGGAAAATGTCTGAATAATGGTGATTATGTCAGAAATCGACAGCAAAATACTAATATCTGATGTTTTCTGGCTGTGTTTTTATAGTTATATCATATATCTGTACCTTGTGTATGTTAGAGCCTCTCTGTAATACTTTAACTCATGCTAGCAAATATTCAGGTGCTGCTGAGTTTGTTTCAGCTCCCTAGCAAACCATCCTATTAGAAAGCTACAATGATTTCCACAATTCCCTCAGCTTGTTCATGTACATTTAGTACCACAGCTTTGTATTAAGTTAAAATAATTTGGTAAATATTGTATCGTCTTTGTTCACAAAGCAGAAACTAGAAGACAGCTCAATAACATGCTAAATGAACCCTAAACTTTAGTAATTCAGTTTGGTTACATAATTTTTCTTTAAGCATGTATGAAACAGGATGAACAGATGATTTCAGATTTTTCGGCCATTTAATACAGAACTGTGACATCCTATTGCTACCAGAGCCTCAAATGTTGCTAAAATCTCAATGCCAATGACAAGGTCCTCAGGAGGAGCTGTCCATGACCAAAATTGACTTTTGGCAATGTCCAAACAGGAATCCTGGTGATTATGGTGATGGTGGTGGTAAGAGGTGTTCAGCACATTGCCAGCCTGTGATATTGTGTTATTGAAAACTGGTTTTTCCAGGTGTTTGGTGAAAGCTGTGAGAAATATAAATAACTTGCATAAAAGGCTGGAGTTCAATCAGCCCATTTTTCCTCTATAGTTAATATAAGGAAACAAAATAGTATGTGGGAAAAAACACGTGAAAGATGACCTAGGGGAAGGTACCAAATAACTTGTTACTGAATATGTGCTGCCATGCACATATCTCATGGCATTGCAGCCTAGACAACCAGAGCCCAAAGCCCACATCATCAATCTCCAGGCAAGACGTGCTGAACTCAGGGTTTGTGTTTCAGTTTAAAGATTTACATGTTTAATATGACAAAGGAAACCAAGAGCAACTTGGAATCTCTCAAGAGGTAGAAAACACACACACACACAAAAAAAAAAAAAGAGAAACAACTGACTGTTTTCTTAAAAACCAACCAAGAAACTACTCAATGCGAGGAGACAATCAGCTCAGTTTTTGCATATTTCTTAATGGAGTAGCAGGTCATGCTCTGCAATGCCCAGAGCTCTATGGAGAAACAACAGTTGCTTTTACATTTGACCTGTGGACATGCAGGAAAGAACATCAGCAGAAATGCTGCACTCCTGTTTAACCACAGAAAGCAGGAGATAGCAGAGATGATCAGACGGTATCAGCTGTAGTCACTGCAGTGAAGCAACTTCTCTCCCCCTTTAAACAATGTCTATCAAATTAGTAGGATTATTGGATATTATGACACAACAAAGAACAAAATGACCTCACACGTAACACAGGAAATCATAGGAAATTGGATAAATTTAGCTTTGAAAAGCTAAAGAAAGAAGTAATAACAGACTATACAGACTAGGTCCTGTGTGGCAAGGCAATGAAAAACAAAGCCAGAAATAAAGTAGTGCCCAAACTGAATAAAATACTGCTAGGAGACTAACCTGAAAACTTTTAGCAAATTATCATACACAATAATTTATTAAAAAATCAACTAATTATATCTATCTGGATCAAAGCTCATCAGAAGTTTGTCACTTAGGCAGTTTCATGAAAAAACTGCACTTCTGTTAAAAGCATTTGGCAAACATATAGATTGTGATAAACCCCAAACAGTTAAGGATGATCAGTTTTTAAGTCACAAAGGTATTTCAGCATTTTTGTTTGTGTATTTCCCTCATGATCTCATAATTTTGCATTTGGCTTGCTAAGTTGATGTAGCTGTAATAGCTGTTCACATTTCCCGTTAAGGATGTTGTTTTGCCTACACTTGCCCGAAATGTAAGCATGTTCGTTTGTGCTGTAAATAAGAACTGAACAATGTTTTTCAGCTGCATCTATTCACTTTCCCCACACCAATTTTCCCCCACCTCCACCCCAGCATTAATGGTCTCCAGAAAGACAAGAATTTGCCAGGTCTATTACGTCTCCCAATCTTACAGACATCATTGGGATACCACTTCCAGTAGCATCCTAGTAATGCTCTTAAGAAATTAATGGCTCTACATCGGACTTTCCAGGATATTTAGCAACTGAAGCGCAAAGACAGAGTGGTTGCTTTGCACCATCCATCCCATTGTAGGATGAAGATGTGCCAAAGAACTAACCTGGGCTTGGGAGGGTGGCAGCAGCCACTCATACCACAGCGATGCATATTTCATATTTGCATGAAGGAGCAGAATTAAGATTATGTAAGTTATCTTAATGACACCATGCCTTTTTTGAATGTTTGGTTTTGCAGGATTGCTTATAAGCTATGGAAGGAACAGACAACCATGAGTGATGCACTCAACTGGTATAACCAGTAGGAAAGAGAGGGAGGACTCTTGGACTGTCATGGACTGTCAATGATCCTGAAATGATGAGGACTGGCTCAATGAAACTAGCTACAATCTCACACAGCTGTGGTGGTAAACATCATATTCCACCACAAAAGAGTGTGCCAAGAGACTGTCTGAGGTGAGTGTCATGCAGCAAAATCACAAAGCACCAAATGAATCCATGCCAGTGACTGCAAAGTCTATGGCAGCCAGACGTTCTTCACAGAAAGAGGTGACAGCTATATTCTCTAATGCAATCCACTCCTAGCCAGCTTTAGAACAAGTCCAGTTTTCAATCCTTCCAGTCTATTCAATTTATCACTATATGATATCACCCAAAAAGAATACAAAAAAACCCAACCAGCATTTATTTTCGTATGCTTCTCCTCTCTTGATCTCTCCCCCTCACCCCTTCCAGAAATTGCCAGCGAAAGTGAATGCTTGCAGTGTTTCTGCTCCTTAAATGGTTTCATGCTTAGCAGCAGGCACCAAAAAAGTTCAGTTCTTGCTCTAATCCTGTGTTTATACCGAGTTGGAGGTGATTTTAAGCCATCTTCCATATTTGGGGTCTACTCAAAGCTGAGTGACCTAAGGGCAATCTACTGATGCTCCATCTCTGACATCTACAGAGAGGTCCTTTTGAGCCTTGAACAAGTAAAGAATAGCCATAACATTCTCCCTCTCTGCCTCACAAATTCTAGTGCCGAAACTCTGTCCTGCCCAGAAAGTCACAAAGTGGCCTTACTGCCACTGACAGGCCTCAAAAGCAGGAATACAGACAGGGAGAAATCCCATTTCCCTTTTCAGGCTTTTTGGGTAAAGGACTCAATTGCCTGAAACAGTAAAAGTCTCCCCTGAGATACATCACCCGGCTAAAGGAACACCCCGGTTCCTCATGCCTCAAGAGGCTGTGCCAATGAGCAGCACTATGAAAGAAATGACAAATTGGGAAAAGCCTTCCTTAATGGATGCTTAAAAGAAAAAGAAAAGAGAGAAGGGCCACTTGAGGCACCTAAAGCTGTTAATAGTGACAGGACAAGAAGGGATTTCTGGTTAATCAACATCAAGGTCAGAGGCTTGTGGAATAAATTTCATATACAGTGAATAACTCATACAGAGTGATGGCATGTTTAGCATCAACTCTTGGCAAAGATTTGTTTGCTTAATGACTTTTCTCTTTTTTTTTTTTTTTTTCAGGCCAGCAATCTTTGACTGAAGAGAGTTTGTTAAAAGAGCTAAATGTCACTGAAAATGTGCTGTTAATCCTACTCATCAACAAATGTTAACCACAAAGTGATAATAAAGAGAAAAAAGAAAAGAGGTGGCTCCAATAAGGATTATGCTGGGTAAATGCAGAGACCTGCATGACTCTGTAACAGGCAGCTCTCATACTGGTATTCCAAATACATGTCACCAACCCTGGTTTTTCAAAAGGGCTTTGATGTTCGTTTGCAGACGGATACACTGTACTTTTCCTTTGGCTTGTGCAAACAAAGAGAGGCATTTTGGTTTTCTCGGCAAGTACTGTCAGATGTTTTATATGTAACAATAAATTTAAGTAAATCTTTAATATTACAAGTCTTCCTCACTTGAAACAAGCTTGGCTCAGCTATTGGAGGATGTAAAGAAACAAACACATAAATTTTTTTCTAGATAAAGAGGTTTACATATGTCTGTAATGTTTTGAAGATCTCAGCATTTGCTGACTTTAATGATCTTTGTGGAAGCTATTGGGAAGCAAGAGTTGGGGAAATGAGCACATTAAACCAGCCTTGAGATCTTCCCAGATTCTGACCTTTGCTGCACACATCCCTCCTAACTCTAAATCATCTCATTGATCAACATATTAAGTTGTGAGCAACTATTCTTCTCAAGTAAAGTTTGCTGCTCTGATTTCATGCTGGAGGAACATTTGGGCCTTCAAAGGCTTGCATGTTCATCCTCATTCAAGTTAAAAGCAACAAACCCTCACATCTAAGAAAAGTTACTCCTCTTCCATAAGTGCTAACCACCCTCAGGCTGTGTTGTTCTACTTTTTCCCAAGGAAAAGCACAGTATAGCTACATGTATATTTGTGCAAGCTTTTAGATTTACTTTTTTTAAAATCAGGGTTGGAGTAATTTTGAGACACCTTTACAGATCCACTAACACTTGGTTTTAGTTTTGGTTTTATACCAGCTGCTGTCAACAGCAGTGAAGCAAATATGGCAATTTCTTTCCTGAGGAGAGCAACAGCTTCTTACATTCCTTCTCACACTCCTTCTCACATTCAAAATACTTGGGAGAAAACTGCAAAGTTTGTGAACCTCGTGGAGCATTTCCACTGAGGTGAAATGGAAGGAATGAAGTTTCAACTCCCTCTTTCTGAAGCTCTCAGATCTTCCGCTTCTCCTTCCTGGAAAGACTACAAAATAGTTCCTGGTTTTATGAGCACTGAACAAGGTGTAACAGAATTTCTACACTAGCATTTCAAAGGTATTGCTCCTGATCTCATGAAACCATGAAAAGGACCGTTTTTTTAACCTTCCTGTTGTGGCTCAAGTCAAGCAGGGATTTCAGCTGTGTGCCTGTAGGTGGTTTTGGGCATTTTTCACAAGCATCTATCATTACTATATAACTATAGCTAGCACTATTTGAAATTAATTATATCTAAGGCTCCAGCAACAATCTGGAAAGGCTGTGACCCCCAGTAATTCTGTATGTTCTAAAATTGCTTCGTAGAGTTTCATCATTCATGAAACCATTCAAAATTCTTGAAAATATAAGACATGACCTCAGTCATCACCACTGTATCATCTCATGTTCTCTTATGTAATAACACTACACATATGTACATGTGTACATGCCCCCAAATGTACTTTGTATAGGACCACACCCTCACCGATATTGCTATGCATTTAAATATATATTGTGTTTAAGTTCTTAACATAGATGTGACAAAAAGGATCTCTGGTAGCAGAGAAATTAGATTAAGAAGTCAAGTGAGAAAGCCAGAAAATACAAAACCATTAAAACTACATTTTCTATTCAAGGAGGGCAGAGCTTGATCTTCTCATTTCCAGTATTAACTCAGAACAACTTTACTTCAGCCGATGAAGCTTAAGGAGTTAAAAAACAAAGCAGCCAGAACTACAAGTCTCTCCTTCCTGGAAACTAAGAGTCAACCTTTTAAAGCATAAGTTTCTCTTTTCAGTGGTTTTGAGCATTTGTAAGTATCTTGAATCCAGACTGCCAAAGATTAATAGTCATGATTACTTAAAAAAAATTGTTTAAAGTAGAGTAAATCTTCCTTTCATGACCTTGAGATCTGCTTAGTAATCCTGGTTCCTGAAGAAATTCGTGGCAGCTCCAAGGTAACTATCATCATCTCACTTCTTTACTCAGGTAACTATTAGGATGAGCACTCTCCTGTTTATTCTAAAACTTCTTGTTTTTCCCAGCAGTTACAAGGTAGAAAAGGACATGTGGAATCTACATATCACATTAGTTGTGCTTACAAAGAGATTCCCCCAGTGCTGTCAGATATTCATCGGGCACATTTCCTTTCTCGATTAAACCTAGGATCCACAAAATTCTTTCATGTGTTTCCCACATGCTTCCCCAAAATATCCAGCCATATTTTGGTATGCATCACAAAGAAGCTAAACTGAGGGAAGGATGAAAACTTCTTCTCTGCTCTTTAGAGACATAATTAAGGATTTGATTTTTATGTTGCAATTTTTTTAGCAGAAGAATTAAACTAAATCCTTTGTACCTTGACAGAAACACCAAACACAAAGTTCTCAGTTAACCCTGTATGGACAGAATAAGCAGGGTGGGCTTTATCACCACACACTGCTCAACAGGAATAAAGCAGATTGTTCTCCTTGTTTATCCACCTTCTCTCATCAGATGCCAAGAAATATTTAAAGAAGGAATAGCTATGCTTGTCATGAGCTCTAAGCAAGCAATTATGTGAGCTAATTTTTGTGTGTAACAGACTGTGTTATTCCTATAGCTACCGAAACCTACACACAGGCAAATCTTACAGGTATTTTGTTACTCATGCCTTTCATGCTTTGCCAATATTGCTCAGATGACACTGCAGAAACTCAGGATAATTGGTGGCCAACTTCACATTAGATACTTGGGATTGTAGTCACTGTCTGACAAAGCTGGCTCCTTCCACAACAGAGAGTTAGAAAGTGATTTGCAGTCCACTGCAACACCGAGACTCAAAGGGCTGTGCTGTCCTGCTCTCACTACCCTTTATATCATTAAATCAAACATTCACATAAGGTATTTAGGACCTGCTTGCCAGATTGCAAAGGTAGATGTTTTTTTTGGCTCTCCCAACAGAGCTGAGCCCTGAAGTGAAGCCAAGACCTGTAATCATTTGCCTTGGTTGAAACAAAAATAAACATACCCTGTACTGTATGCACTTCTAAGGTAATTACTGCCATTAGATCACAGCCTGGAAATGAATTTTAAACCATGCAAAGAGACCGAATACAAAAAAACCCTATGTTAAAATCATGTTAAATGTCCAGCTATAACGTCAAAGCAAGAAGGGCTCAGCTGAAAGAAGGAGCTTTAGCTCCAGCCCACCTTGTCAGACCCAGCCCCTGCAACCCACATGGTGAAGTTAAATTGTCTCTTGGTAGTGGCTGACCCACAGGCCCAGCATGAATGGGCTAGCAATCCCACTTGAGGTACTATTGCCTCTAGCAAAACAGACATTGTGTTCCTTCAGCACTGCTTAAAGGGTGCCTTACATCTACTACGTGTTTGCTCCGCTGCATTCTTTAATTTCTCTGACTGCCTGTCTCCACTGCCACACAGGCACTTACCAGCAGAGCATCACCCAATCCAACCTCATTTCACCCAGTTTCACCTTATTTCCTCTCAGACCTCAACAGTCTAAAAAGGGAGACTAATTTCCTTGTAAGGATCATTGGAAAAGGACAGAATATACCAAGAGGGTGAGTTGATTCCAAGTTCTCAAACAACTTGGTAGCCCAGTACAGCAGCTGTCCTGGATTGTTACATCACCTCCTTGTTTCAATCCACTTTCACTCTTCACAGTTGTCAAAGAGACAAAATCCATCCTGCACTCCTTCAAACACCAAGGCATTGAATATCTACAGGAGATCATGAGAGCTTTAGACCCTGACCGCCCCAGGAGGAAGCTGTCCTGCCCCAGGACTTCCCTCTGAGTCCCCCACTGACCATATCTCGTACTGGTGCAGCACACAGCAGTGCCCACCAGCCCACCATCAGGATCACATATGGCTCTGGGTCTTCAAGCTCACTTCTGAAACAATTCTCTTCTAGAGCCAGATTTAATAATTGTTGCACCATTCCAGCCTTTAAAAGTAATAAAGAAATGCTCCGAGCTTGACTGACAAAAACACTCTGTGTGGCTGCATTGGTGAGACTGGGACACTGTTAGGTGTGTTTGCCTTTTCCTTGACCTTGCTGTTACTTTGGAGGCATCAGAGGCTGCTGCTCAGAGTGGCTTCAAGGTCCTTTGTTAGACTTACTGCCATTGACACAGTGACAACAACATGATGTCTTTAACTTCTGATTCAGAAAACAGTCATTCAAATAAAGGATACACTGACAGCCCATTAACTATAACAAAGATTGTTGTTGCTGCTACAGTTTCAGAGAGACCTATTTAAAAATAGATTAGGGTCTTGGAAACCACTTAGCTTATTCTGCCTTTTTTCCCCTCTTCTCTGCAAGACAAGTTACCAAACCAAACCTGGCATTTGCTTCCTCTCTGATCTAGTTACAACTTCATTATAGCAATATTGGCCAGCAGCAAGTAACTTATTAAATAATGCTCTTTAAGTGCTTCTACCTGGAAAGTTGATTCAGATAACAGAGAGATAGAGGGAAAGAAGGGTCTGGCTTGGCTCTGCCCATTTTCCACCTTCCCTTGTAGTAGCAGGGCCCGGAGGCCATTCCAGCTCTTCAGGAACAGGTGAGCAGCATCTCCCAGTGCTGCAATCAGAGGAGAAATGATGCAGCCCTTTCAAAACCACATTGGCCTTTTCAACAATCTTAAAAAACCCCTTCACTCTAATCATCCAGCATTTGTTCTGTGCACTCCGGCAAATGTAGCTTTGTAGGACATGTATTTGTATGTATGCATTTATTTGCTTTCTAAACAAAAAACAGCTTTCAATCTCTGCACATCATTCTTCAACGAAAATGATTTTTCTATATTTTTACCCCCACAAAGTTGACAATGACACCCTGGAAGCCATTGTCATCCCCTACCAAGAGACAAGAGCCCTCCCTGCCTGCAGAATGAAGAGAGCAAAAGGTTCAGGATTAACAGCTTGACACAGTATGTCACCAGAAGGGCGGTGCTGGCTTGGCAATGAACAGCATAGATGCTTCTTTTAGAAAAGTAGAAAACGTCCCAACCTTCTGAAAGAAATGTTCCACTTCATGTGCTTAAAATAAACAAGGTCTGCCATAACCACTATACTACAGGCTTTTGGGCACAGCTGCCTCTTCATCTCGCCACCTGATGTGCTACAACTGCATTCAAAGAATAGCTAAACATTTAATGAACTTAGAAAAGAGTGATTAGGACCTTCACAAAAAACCAAGAGACCTAATACCAGTCAATATCATCATTAACTACACAAATCACCACCACTACCCTTTTCCCCCACTCTTGCTGTGGGAAGCCACCATCAGCAGAACCGTCCAACACAAAGTTTGCAGAAAGCAGGTGACTGTTTCTGGCTATTTCACAATGAGATGGTTGGAGATGACTCAGCTAGATGGGATTTGTTTGTTTGTTTGTTTGTTTGAGTGAGGTGTTTTGTTTTTTTGAGTTCTTTTTAAACTTTGAGGAATAGAGAAGCTTTATGAAGGGATTTGAAAGCAAATTGTAGTGAATATTTGACTCAGTATAAGTGGGTATGTATAAGTATACTCAAAAACTGACATAAACACATTTATGCTTACCATTTCTTCAGTACTGTTAGACATGAACAAATGCTTAAATTCAAAGACAGTAATAGATGAATGCTCAAAGTTCATGACACACATCTTAAACTACCAGAACTTGTAAACATCCACAGGCCAGATCAATTAGCATGCTGCTTATGGCATTGCAGAAGATCCCATCTTGGTTTCTCATTAGTATTTATTTCTCTGCCCAAGATCACAAGTCTTAAACATATAGTCATCCAAAGCAGAGCACTTACATCTGTCATTAGATTCTGTGAGATATGAAATCATATCATATGAAATCATATCTGTGAGATATGAAATTTATTAAATCCATGTGCCCTGACCCTTTTCTTTCCTCTAAAAATTCAAAAGTACAACAAAAACTTCCATTTTTTTATATTTTACAAGGATCATTTGAGGTAGTCTTGCATTAACTTTGATGTTTGCCTCCTTCAGTGACGTAATATATTGAACATCTACTTCCTGGACCAAGAATTTTGCAAAGCTCTCTATATTATTACAAGAATGTTTACTTGCCATCTAACCTCCCTTTAAACCAAACAGTGAGGTTTTTCCCCTTACAAAGAGAAATTGTTAAACAACCTTTTACACAGGCCTATAATAAACTCTTAAATCAAACATGAATTACGGACTTTCATTTATCAATTGATCCACTGTTTTTTGGTGGGGTCTTTTTTCCTTCATTTTTTTTGGGTGCAGCAGATAAAAGACCCAGTTGTACTATCATAGCCCACTGCTTTGTAACCAAACTCTGCATGGGAGAAACATTCCTCTTTTTTGTGATGAGGAAAGAAGGAACAGAAAGAGGGAAAGTTAAGGTTTTTTTCCTCCCTTTTTCCCCTCTTTGACTTAAGCTTTATTGTTGTCATCATTTTGAGGCTTTGGGAGGAGGGTAACTGGAGGTTGTTGTTCCTGTAAAAATCTTTGAAAGCCATTGTGTAGGTGGGTCAAAGAGAAACCAATTTAAAAACTAACAACTTTTGAATTTCAGCAGCCAAAGTTAATGTTGACTAAGAACCAAAAAAGAAGGGGGAGGAGGTAGGAAAAAAAAGAAAAAGTGGCCCTATGGAAAGCAAGGGCCAGCTGAGAGATCTAGAGGACAACAGGCTCTAAAGGGGCAAAGCTGCTCCTTTTGATGTGGGAGGTCTGCAAGTAACCTACTGGGACACTCCCTGGGCTGGCTCATTAACCATGTCACCAAAGCCCCCCAAGGTCCAGAGAATCATAACATTATCTCTGACATTACCACACAGATACAAGGTTCCTTAGGCAGTCTATAAACATGCCTGTACTAACCAATTCATCGTGGTTTGACACCCCTGCAAGAGCTGGATGCCCTTTAGTGAGCCACATGAATTGCCCCAGTCATTCATCAAAGTTTCTCAGAGTGCATTTCACACAGCATTAAATTTAATTAAAGCAACATTGACTGCATTGTAATCCTCTGGAGGCTCTTTGTCAGAAGGAGCTGGAACACTTTCTACTTAAACATCTATTGTTTAGGTGGGATTTTTTTTCCCTTTTTCGTTGTCTGAACCAAAGTGATTTGCTGCCTCTCCCTGTTTTTTATTTAAAAACTCCTATGTCATGAAAAAGTTCTATCATGCAAACAGAAACCCCAGCCTGACATGACAAACAGTTCAGCTCCTATGCACTTGCCTGCAGATGCTGGAGAATATGGAAGATTGCTCTAAAACTGACAGACATGTAAAACATACATACAGACATACCAAAAAAACAACCCTTGACACACGTAAGTTAAGATTAGTAGTAGAAAGGATGTGTGCAGTTAAAGCTACCTGTTTGTCAGCACACATTCCCGTGTACGTCTTCCTGCTTTGGTGTACCAGCCAGGGCCCACGGTCACCTCTCCCTTGGTGCTGGAATGAATGGCAGCTCCAGACTCACCGAGTACTGTGTAGTCCAGGCCACCTTTGCCAAGAGCAGTGGTTGCACCAGATTCTTAAACCAGTGCAGGGTTCTAGCAGTGTGCAATCTTCTTGGTGGAGGAAGCACCAGGCAGAACCCAAATCTTTGAGTCTGTCTTTTGCCAGGTCTACTCATTCACACTGGAATCCCACTGGTTTAGTTTACCAGCTATTTTGTTGACCCCTTCTAGATCAGCATCAAAAGACAAGCTTTTTTTCCTCAACCTAGTTGTCTCTTGATTCTTTCTGCCATACACAAGCAGTGTAAAAGTTCTACTCTTCTGTTTGATGTTAGTCTGGGAGAAGACATAATTCTCAGAAACAAAAATATTATTCCAACACTGCACTATAGTGAGAACAGATGGAAGCACAGTCTTGCCCAAATGAAGATAGCTGTCGCACTTACTTTTCCTCCTTGTGATCAGGAGCAGTTTTTGAGGGCTCTTTCTCTGCATGCAGTAGGCAGAGTGAGATCACATACCTTCATGAACAACACAGGTGAAAAAGAACTTTGCTGTCACAAATGCTAACTGCAGAATAGACTAAAGAAAATCTATCTACAATAAGATTTGGTGACTAAACCACTGATTTTGCTACCCTACTGTATCCTCACTCCCCTATAACTTAGTTTACTTCTATATTGAGGTGATGTTCCAATTTTCATCTTACTAATCATTTGGGGTCACAAAGACAACTTCTCAGTCTGTCTACTATGGTTGTATGGAGTAGCATCTTCCTTGCTTTATTCTCCAGCATGTAATCTGGAAAAATCAATCTCATTATTATTACTGCAGCGAAGGCTTCAGATTTTTCTATTTCTTTGTAGTTTTAATGAGGTGAGTAGAATAGAAGGCATTCACATTGCCATCATTCATGGTTATAAGTAGAGGAAAAAAAAAAAAAAAGAAAGTATAGTTTTGTATTTCTGCAAAGCAAAGCGACTAAGCAATTCTGCCCAAAAATGGATCTGCTTAGGCCTCAAGGTTTCAAAGGACCTGACAGGGGGGTCTTGGGAGAAATTGTGTGTTATGCTCAGCCAAGATCAATGTTATTGTTTATCTCAGAGAAGTATTTCTTTCCAGTTTTCAGTACTTCTCATGGCTCCTCATGTGAGATCCTCTGCTGCCATGCCATCATGGAAATGGTTCCATAAAATAATGGGAGGTGCTGAAGAATCAGATCATTTTCTTCAGAGGATGCACCCATCTATGCCACAGACTCAGGGCACCACAGTGCCTACCAGATCAGAACTTGTTTTTTATTGCTTGCCAGGTCTGAGATTTAAGAAAAGACCCAAAAGAGATCCAAACTCTGCACAGATCCCAAGCCTCAGGGCATGCCCCTCACCCAGGTAAAAATATATTTACAGTTAAGCAGAAGTGATATGAATCTAAACCAGAATTGCTTTTTCAAAGCTGTAGTCTGAGAGCTTATGCAAGTCCTCAGCTTATAAGAACTGAAGAAGCTTTACAGAAAGTATGGAGAACTGGCACTTGCCAGCTCTGGAAGAAAGAGCCTCTGCTTTTTATCTCCCTATAACTCTGCCCTAGAGCTAAAGGAAGGAGAGAAATTTGTGTAATCAGATTAATTCAAGCACCCAGCCTCACTACAGTGCAAACACCACTTTTCCATTCTTCATACACACTCACTAACTGAGAAGAGAACCTTACTAATGCAACACATTAAATTCGCCCCAGAAAACCTCAACATTGAAACTCAAGAATTTTTGACAAAAAATTCTCAGAGAAAAACACAGCTGAGGAAAAAACAAATAGCCTCTATTCTTTAATAGCTTTTGCAGGAATTTTGCCTTGTGCTGTTTGAGTGGAACAGAGCTAAATGCAGAGCTGAAATATAGGTACAAGTCCTCCATGTCTCACACACACAGAGGCCATCAGATAGCTGTTAATGCTGCTCTGGGGTGCTACCATCTGCAGAGTGCTGCATTACTTATGCATGGCACGCTGATTTTACTACTGTAATTGCACACATACTCACATCCCCCGTCACAGCCTCGATGGTAAAACTTGTGCATAACATTATACTTTAGACGACCTCCTGCTGACTTAGAAAGAAAAACTCTAACTTTATTCTACTCTCCCTTGGTATTTGCTTCAGTTTCCCTTTCAAGCTTCTCAAACACACAATAAGCTTTTGATTATCAGGGTTTTAAGTGTTCCACTGGACACCCAGTGTGTATTTATGAATGGAATTAATAAAGAAGCAATCTGACTCCATCAAGGGAGCATTTTCAGCTACTCTTAAGTGTCACTGAGCAACACAAGTAGAAATTGAGACGACCTAGAGGCCTGCAGCCTTCATTTTTTGCATTTATTTAGTTACATCCAGTAAAAGCCTTAGAAATTAACATTTGTCATATTAGAATCTCTGTACAACCAATTCATTTAATGAACGGAAAAAAATATTAGGGGCTACATACGCAAGCAATTCAAACTATAAAACTACTTGTGTTGCTAAAGACAGGCAGTAGTATTACAACTCTTCAAGACAAATAATTTTGGTTTAGGTTTTCTCCCTCCTCCACACAGATTTTTCAAATAATGTTTTCACCCTTTTTTTTGCAATTGTCAGTGAATTCTCATACAAATTCTTAAAGTCCAGATTGCAGATTTCTTATAAATAAATAATGAACTCAAATGAGTTGTCTCAAACAAAAAGAAAGGAAGAAGCAGGGCGGGTGTGTTTGTTAAAACTTGCCTTGACATTTTACACTATTGTCCTTAACATTAAGGACAAGTATTTTGTCCTTAACATTAAATATTAAATGCTCATGACATTTCAATGAAAGTATTTATAAACATATCTAAAATCAAACTAGTTCTGTTGCAAGACACTGTCTACAGTCCCAAGAACAGCAGCCTACTCTAAGCTGAAATAAGTTTTTTTGATGCATGAGAAATCAGGAAAAAAAAAAAAAGCAAAAGGGAGGTTGGGACATTTCAGGCACAACAGGAATCAAGGAGTAGTTTAACTCTCTCTAAAGAAAAGTGCTGAGAAGAAAGATTTCCCGGGATATATAAGGAAGAGTATATGAGCCTTCCAAGGACTTAGATACTGCCACAGGACCAGAGGTACAGGTGAGCCAGGCAGCAACTTCCAGTGGAAGCCAAAGCAGGGGTGGTACAGCAAACCTTCAACTGCTGTTTCACAACATCAAACTTCCTCAGGTTTTAGCCAAAATACCTTTCATTATTACCTTATAGGTGAGGCCATCTCTGCAAGAAGTGGTGATCATCTTTACGTATGTCAATGTCAATGCATCCTTTGAGAGATCCAGGTCAAAAAATTTCAATATTTATCTGCACTAATTCTGATGTCACAGCAAGATAATCATTGTGTCTTCGGAATGATGATCCAAAATATGAGGTAGGAAAGACTAATGAAACTGGGGCATTTTTATCTATATATTAATATATGTATCTTTAATACTCTTTAAACCAAGGAGGACATTCTCCCACATGAGAACCAAAATGAGGCCTTCCCCTGCTTTTTCCACCTAGGGGAGTCCCACTCAATTTGGTAGGCATACCTTGCCTGGAGAAGGAAAGTGTGTCCTGCCAGTGCATCCTGTGCATGAAACCCCTGATAACACACGGGATGGTCTCCCTGACCAATCTCCCATGCTGTGCAGCCACAGCAACACAGCCACCTCCTGCCTCATGAATGCCCAGACTAGGCAAACAAGACGACTCATGGCTATTCAGGCAAATTTGGGCCACCATGATGGGAAAGGTGCAAAGGGAAAACATTATGACCCAAACTCTTTTGAAACAACCTGACAGTTGATAGATGAGCATCCATAAAATGACAAAGGGTGCCAGTGTAAAGCCTCTTGCTACCAACGTCTTCTCCCTGGGAAACTAATTACCCTGTACTGTCAGTGAAAATATTATTTTTCCAGTAATTATTTTCCTTTTTCAGTGACAAAATGTCTACGAGAAGTCACCTCACTCTAATTTTTTGCCATACTTGAATAAAAACATCATGCAATTCTGTTCATGTGATTTTATCTCACTTAGCTCCTTACATCTGTAGAAATAAGTAACACTAAGCAAATTCTAAATCACCAGGAATGTGTTTTTATGATGCTGATTTCCAACTGCTGTTTGCTCTGTGGGCACTGTGAAAGGCAGCAGAGACAGCAGAGTTTATTTGCAGGCTGCCTCAGCAGTAGTGAGAGAGGGGTAAGATTTGTTGGATGGAAGTTGCTACAGGCAAAGTGTTATCTATCAAAATGTGTTTTAACAATTACTGGATGGTGCAGTTTTCTTCCTCAAGTGCTGGGTTTGATTCCTTTGGTTAAACTTACAACGTAAATCTGTCTTTACAATTCACTTGTCTAAAAAAGCAGAGAAGGTCCTAATCCAGCCCACAGGTGTAGTTAATTCCAACCCTTGGGAGGCTATGATCCAAGACCATTACAAAATTTTAAGTGTTACCTGACTTGTATATATGATCTAATTTACATGATGCTGCAAGATTTACAGATCTTGAAAGCTGAATTCGGCTCCAAAAAGTGCTTTTAGGACACAAGGATTGGATTGTATTGTTTCTGATTCTTTTTCATTTTTTTTCCTTTTATTCCAAACCATTGCCGAGTCTGTCATGTTCTATAAATCTATAGAAATAAATAACAGTAATTCTGAAACTTAAGCCTCAGACCCCTTTTTACATTCATTAGTGCTAGAAGAAAATAAAGGGTTTTTTCTACAGAAAAAACCAATTTATTTGATTACTCAAAATTATCTGTTCAACTCAAAGTTTTAGTGCTACTAGTGAGGTTATCACAAGAAAAATGGTTTAGTATAATTATATAGTATCTAACCACAAAGGCATATGGGCAAAAGTTTCCTAAATTAATTGAGAATCCATTTGGCATTAGCTGTAAAAAAAAAAAAAAA
>VZRH01002601.1:176995-218544 GCA_013397555.1 Urocynchramus pylzowi
TTTTTTTTTTGCAATAGCACAGAATATTGGTGAATTATTTTATTTCTGTAAATTTGTCAGCTTCACATAAAAGGCACAGTGAGAAAAGGCAAGTCAGGACAATATTTTGTCCAAACCACAACTAAAGTCTGAGAATACTCACTGCAAAAGTATTTATAACTTATTATACATCTTCTTCCAAATTTAAAACTGAATACAGAACATTTCCCTGGCTTTAAAAAGAAGCTACAGACTTTCTAATGTCTGTTTCTTTCAACTCAGTTCATATCAAGGAACTAATTGCTGCAATCTCTACAAGTGTTCTTTCACACATGAAGGTGACTTCGTAAAAGTTGCTGACTCAGATCTCAGTTTAGAGGTTCAGTTAGTCATCAGTTATCTTTGCACAAATACAGCTTGCATTTTAGTACCAGTTACAGCCAATGAAGTCTGCCTGGGGAAGCACAACAGGTCCTCCCTGCCTTTCACCCTAATCTTTCCCCTTCTTTAACTGCTTGCTCTGAGAGAAATGCATGACAAACATGTTATTACACTTCTTAGATACTCATTTTCCTCAGCTGTAAGTGCCAACAATAAGACACAAATACCAGAAGCTTCTCAGATGTTTTGATGGTATCTGATTGTTTGGTTAGGACTCTTCACTGCTTTATAGGTTAATAAAGATGAGCTGATGGAGATATTCATCACAAGCAGGCACCCAGACCATGATGGAGATATTCATCACAAGCAGGCACCTAGACCATGAAATAGGAGCACAGATACAGCCTCAGTTATGCAGGAACAAATGATGAAAGGGCACAGACAGTTAAAACAGACAGGGGACAGTGACAGAAAACTTACTTGATTATTTTAATTTCCTAGACATTGTGAGGTCTGAATGGGTCTTTAAACTTCATATGCTCCAGCAGTCGTCTGAAGCCATTATCTCAACCAGAGCTCTCACCTCTGTGCAAGCCAAAGAGACTCTGATACAAAAATAGTGAGATCTAATCAGTTTATTGCTTCTGGTATAAGCACTGCCATAGGGGTTTTTATCTTTTTTATTAAATTTACAAACTTGAGCATCCATATTTGGGATCAAAAGGTGATTCCTGCACCCTCTGCAGAGTGCTAGGCTGGATTTCTCATACAATAAAAAACCTTTTCTTGTAATTTGTTGGGAAAATAGATGACTTTTCATTACTGAAGCAGGGAAACTTAAGTTTTCCTCAGATTATATTAATAATTTCTAATCTCTTTATTTAGGAGGGGACAAGGTCCCTACACCTGGACCTTTAACTACAGCTTCACTGCCATCGTACGGAGCAATCTTATCACTCTTCTACGGGACAGCACTAGGATTGCCTACAGAAGGGAAAACTGAAATTTAGAGAAACTAATTTGGCAGCACTAAATCACAAATGCCCCATATTACTTAATAAGCACTGCTGTATGTGACTCAGATGCTCCTCAGGGCACTTCCATGCAAACACAGTTCAAACTTACTTCAGGAGAATATATTTTGATTTACACCTGCATAGAAATGCATCAGATTTTCTGACTAGATTGTCTCAAAGTGCCAGGTCCAGTCCAGGAAGCACATGTTGGTTATTTTAATGGTATATTTTGTACTAGCATAGAGAAAAATAAAAAATACTCTCTTTTTCTTTTACAGATTGAAAAACACAAGACTATCCCAACTTCAGGAACCTAGAAGTCTTTTTGTTGAGATTTTTTTAGATGTTACCTGAGCTCCCCAATTTTAATTTGATTAAATTGCACATAATTCCCACTAAGTCAGAAGTAATACAGGTCAGGAAAATAGCAATAATTTTTCCTAATTTCTAGGTGTTTAGTCTGACTTGTATCACCAATTTTCAGCCTTTTCTGTTTACTGAGGAAAGTCTATATTGCTGCCCAACTCCTTCATTTTACAGTCACAACACACTTAAGAAAAAAATTTCACATATTAATATTAATAACAGTAACAGCCATGACAATAAATCACAAGGTTTTCTATTTGACCTGGAAGGCAGACATTTGCAGCAAATTTCTTAATTCCTGCACTCTTCTAAATTAATAATGTTATTCTTTTAAATAAAGAAGTTAGCAACAAAACGAAACGGAAACAGAAACTGTTAGTTTGTTGTGTCTTTTAAAATTTAAATTTAACTGTTTTATTGAGGCCTTACAGGGAAACACTAAGCAGCACAAGTTGGCAGTGACATATCAAGGTAAAATAATGGCAAAATATCATTACATTGCCATCTGGTGACAGCAAAATGGTTTATTGAAATAGCCTGACAATATCACCTCTGCTCCTTTGAGAGGTATACACATACCCATACTGTACCAACAGCTATTTAAACAGGACTGTATTCACAGCTGAGCATGTCTGCAGGGATAACTTCTTTATAGAAATCTTCTCTTTGGTCACTGTACATCACTTCTTTGAGTGCTCACCCAGTGTTCTGCAGGTGCTAGCACTGTAAATCCTTTGGGGCAAAAATAACCCAATTTTTTATGTATACACATATACATACATTTATATACACACAGGTGTGTATATATGGCATGTGTGTATACATACAAGACACCCCCTTGTTTCCATTAAAGTGATGACTGACTAGCACCACAGAAGCCTGGACTCAATCCCTCCAAATTTTACATGGGAAGCTGAAGCCCCCAGGGTATCTGAGCCTTACATCCAGGTGCAGTAGCCACTTTCCAGCTCAGCCGGCCATATGAGATGGCATCCACGACTAGCCTGACCGGTCGGCTGGGAAGCTCAAGTGTGATGTGAGGTACGTCAGCAATCCTTGCTGTGTGCTCAGCACCACATCCTGGATCCCATTCCAAAGGCCACCAGGACCAGTGGGAACCTCTTTGGGCACTGGGCCAGGTCTTTCTCAAGCCCTTTGAATTCAGCCTTCTTACCCACTCAGACACAACTGGCATCACAGTGTTTCCTTGCAACAGGCTCCTAAAGAAATTCAGTCCTGTCACCAAAACTCAGACAAATAAAAGACTCAAACTTCAGTGATAACACAATTAAGGTAAAGTGATAACACAATTAAGGTAAAGTGTCATCCCCTAATGTGTACTTAGACAAGTAGCAAAAGCCCATATGCCTTATGGGATGATAAAACTCATCTTGGAGGGACTTAATGCTTAATTAAAAGGACGAACACTGCAATAAATGCATTAATGAGATAAAATCACACTAGTTCCTAAATCTTATGGAGCCAAAGTGTCAGTCTGATTTTAATTGAGTCCTATATGGGTTTGTCAGAAATAATAATAAAACACTGAAGTAATAAATCACACCTGAAATTTGTCACAAACCTCTTTCAAATCCTACAGATTTTTTTATTTATGATTCCACAGTTTCCACAATTCCAAAGATGACCAGCCCTTTTTTAGTGCTACTTCAATACTTTTAAATTACAAAATTGTTTTGTTGCTAGTTTAGCCCAACATTTTACATTAGTGTTTACCAACACTCCTTTTTCTCCCCTTCTTGTTTTCTTGCCTCGATCCCTGACAAATACTGAGCCAGTCCATAGCACTCAAATATTAAACTACACACAGTCCAGGGCTTGCAATATTTCTCCTGGAAATGTGTTATTTTTACCTTCATGAACCTAAGCCCTACAAACCCAAGAAATTATGCTTGCTTTCCAGCCCAAGGGTGAGCTGTGTTTGGTGGAACACACCACAATGTGCCTTTCTGCTGTGGACTTTCTGCTATGGTCATGACTGAAACCCAGCCAAGTCAGCAGACCACCTTCCCACCAGCTCCAGTGAGTTTGGAATAAACCAGTTGGCTCACAAAGTTAGTTTGTGGACATCCCTGTGCAGCTCCTTGTCTTATTTGCTGGTAAAACTGACCCTGTAATGCATTGGTTTCAGCCCTTGCATATGGTACTGGGGATCAGGTCAGCTGTCCTGCATCTGCTTTATTATTTTTCTTATAATTTTCTGTTGTTTCTTCCATTTCACAATGCTCTGAAATTTCTGAGATGGCTGTTACCCATGAGCGAAAGGCTCAGCTCATCTTTCTCAGGCAGGGATTGTTTATGCCATTAAACATGGACATTAAGCCTGACGGGTGGACCAGAGCGTGCACCCCAAGCAGGCAAGAAGGATGCCAAGGGCTCTGGACCCTCAGTGTCACCTCCATGTCCCTAACATTAGGCTTTATCACCCTCTAGTGGGCTATATACAGAGCTTTACCGTCCCATCGGTGACATCCTTCACCAGGACCTCTGAAGAGCCTTAACTTTGGGAGTCAGAGTTTTCAGTTTCACTGCCCACAGATGACTTAAGTTCCTGGCACTTGCAAATCTCCTCTCTTATATTTTCTTTTCTCAAAGAAAAAAAAACTCATGAACATACACCGAAAACCCCAACCAAAAAAAAAAAGAAACCAAATAAACCCCAAATAAACACAATCCCCCCAAACAAGAATACTCCCAAAAAAACCACAGCCTGCAAACTGTCCATGAAGCATCAATGAAGAAACACTAAAATTATGTCAATGTGCACTGGTGGAAGGTACGAGAGTATGTTCACATTAAGCTTTTATGTATGCATTTATGCATTATACATGTACTACTCAGCAAATCTATATTAATTGGTAAAAGAGATAAATTAATATTAATATACACATTGCACATATTAAGCAGATTTTTACCTGCTTTTTGCCTATTGGCACACAAAATATGCAGCCCTGCTCATAACTTGATGCCTGGAAATGCAGTAAAGGGGCTAGGACACGATGAACACCTTGAAGGAGAATACAGACAAGATTTTGTCCCCTAAAATAAATTAATCTGCAGCATTCCCCAAATAATTTTCTCATTTTTAAAGTATTTTTTAATTCTTGTCTGCTGGCACATTGAGACTGTACATTTTAAAATACAGCTTTGGGTCCAAACCCTCTCTTTGAGTATTTAAGCACAATAAGAAACCTTTTCCTTCTTGTCTTTTGTGTGTGTAGGTGGAAAGGCCTGATATTTTAGGGGCAACTTCTTTAGGTAAGAATACCTTGCTGAAACACTTCCAGCTATTACAAAGGCAACATTTTCTGATTATCTTACTTCTTTTCCACAGCCAGTGAGCAGTGAACACTGAGATAGAGTTTGGTTATACAGGTCAGGTTATGCAGTTCTTTGCAACACACCAGGATTGTTTTTTTCACCCCTGTTTCCCCGGGCCAATATTAACATGCACTGCCAAGAAAATTGGCAGTAAAAACACTAAGCCTTTTTACCTCGGAAGTGCAAGAATAATAAAAAAAAAAGAGTTAATAAGTGGGATCTATTAACATCATTTCAAGATTATCAAATGAACCAAAGCCAGCAAATTTTTTATTTAAAATCTGCCTTCCCAATTCACAAAATTAGGCCTTTGTTTCTGGTGCTGTTTCACATTGTTATGTACTTGCAGTAAAACAGCAACTGGAAGCTCCGTTTATGGATTGCATCCACAAGCTGCCAATACAAAATAATCATCTGTGCCTGAAGGTGAAGAACTTGTGACCTAATAAAACTTGATGAGAGTCCCTAACTACCCTCTTTCATGATGGCAGAGATCCCATGAATTAGAGAAAATCTCACATATCCACTGCACATCTTCTAGTCCCTTTCTCAGGCTCACAGAGAGTCAGTACAGAGAGTTTCCCACCTCTAAATCTTGGCTTACAGGTGTGTAGGACCAGAAATATTGCAGCCACCTACCAATTCAGCTACTAACTACTACCCTAAGTTAAGTAAGTCTACGCAAGACTGCCCAACCAAGGCAAAGAATGGATGAGCCATAAAGGACCAATAGTGTGGAAAGATGCCCCTGTTCCCTCCAGCCTCCTGTCATCCTTCCATGTGACATGGCAGCCCTTGCCCCCGGCTGTCAATGCAAGGCAGACACAGTGTTTGACTTTATAACACCACAGCCAAATCAAATGCACAGCCACTGCTTCCTCAGATGTCTATATTTCATTTAAACTGGGATAAAGCAAAGAAACTGGAATATTGTCTCATCATGCATTCTAAATCAGCCAGGGTAGAAAATAATAGGGAGTTAATCTGATCACTAAAATTCTAATTCACTTGGTATTGATCAGGCAGATTCCTAATGGGACAGCAGACCAATTTCAAATTACAGTAAGCTGACTTATCCTGGAATACCAATGACCAGCTCCCAAGAGGAGCTGGGACAGATCATGGAGTCTCCTCTTGTTATGGCACATGCTTGATGGAATGCACCAATGTATAACATGATGAGGCATTTGGCTAATTAATGGGAGATTGATGAAAGATGCAGTTTTGAAGTCTCACTTGAATAAATGTGGGATGAAAGTCCCAGCAAGAATAAAGTACACAGAGCCTTAGAAACAATTACAAAAAAAAAGGAAGATGGGACCTAATGGAAGGTAATGCAATTAAACCAGGCTTTTCATTGTATTAATCAGAGGCTTCATCACTGAAATCTAATATATGGTGCATTTAACTCTTCACTGGCTTTATTTACAATTTATTTAGAAAACGTTTTGAATTATGATCATGGTGTCACAGACACTCTGTCCTGAAAGGGAAGCCTGCAAGCAGAGGGAGTCAGGGAAGAGTTACCATCCAACCATTTATGTTGTGCTTTCAGGTTAGAAATCCTTCCTCAACAAACTGTTTTTGATTAAATCCTGCTGTCTTTATGCAGTGACAGGATTAAAGGGCTGCATTTGTGGTGGTTTCTTCTGCTTGCTGGAGCTACTGGGGAAAAATGGTACCTCAGTTGCTCTTCAGAGCAAAGAATGGAGCTACTGGGGAAAAATGGTACCTCAGTTGCTCTTCAGAGCAAAGAATGGGGCCAGGTAGGGTTCCATACAGTGATTTTCTGAACACATACATATAACTCAGGATTCAGAGTTATAAATTGCCATTTGAAAGAGGATGATAAAGTTCTTAGCTTCAAATTACTCACTTTTAAAAAAAAGTGATTAATGAACAAAATTTCATTAATCTGGGTGATGGCTCCTTACAGCCTCCCAACTTTTACCACGTAAAAGCCTATCTCTTGTCACGTGCTGCACAAGTTCTGTGTCACCCCTTACATGACTGACAGTACTTCCAGAGATGGGTTTGTCCTTCCCATCCTCACAACAAACAAACAAACAAACAAACAATTCACAAACAAACAAACAAACAAAAACCAAAAAACAAAACAAAAAAACCAAAAAACCAAGAAACCAATGGAAAAAACCAACCACCATAAAAACCCCAGGACAAGCTGGAACTGTGCCAGACTTCTAACACAGAGGATTACCTACAGACAGTGTGCATTCCCTTCTGGAATGGAATTTAGCTTGCTGATCTGCTCTGGGTGCAAAGCTGGAAGTGTCGAAGTGGAAAACGTGTTTACGTGCATATTTATATATACATACACACACACACAGACCACTTGAGATGTAGCAGCACAATGAACTGCACTTCTTTGTGATGAACTTGATGGTTACAATTAATTTTCTTATTTTAATCCTATATTTTCATTTGTTTACAGCCACCTCTAAACTAGACAGAGCTTAAATATTTTATGGCTTGCCCTAAAACTGGTAGAATCAAAGGAAAAGAATTTCAGGCTTCTCTAGAATTGAAGTCTGCCTTTAACTAAAGAAAACCAAAACACACACCCTTCCAGAGGGGCTACTGCACCTCTCCCTCTTGAAGTTGTGTGGTAACCCCATACCTGGTTGATGGGGCACAAGAAGAATCTGCCTGTTTTTCCCTGACCCAGTTATATGATGCGTTTCCAGCTCTCATTTCAAAATGAGTCCAAAAGTACCTATGATCACTGTCAGGCAAGGCAGAACAGTTGCACCACAAATGTGCTTATTTTCTGGAGTTATTTTCTGGAGCATAAGAACCCAGAGAGGGTAGAGAGTTGGCCATAGTGATGGATGCAATGACAAAGCTGGAGGAGCATTAAGATGCCTCAGAGAAAATCAGAGCTTCCCCACAGCCTTCCTGTTCCCATCTGCTGCTTTGGCCAATACCCCTCTCCAACACCTCCTAATCCTATACCAACCTCCCCTAACGAGGTGCTAGTGAATTGCTAAAACCTGGTCCTTAAAGACACTCGCAAGTCTGGGATTATCTGGAATCCAGTTGCCTTCAGTTTAGTTCTGAAAAACTACGTGAGAGAGGAAGGCTGCTGTCACAGCACTGACACAAAGGGCAGAGGTCCAGCTGTGCTGCAGCAGGTTTTCATGGGGGCACAGGTACAAGAGACTTGCCTGCCACAGGAATAGTTCTGATTGCTTTTGGCATCATGTTTGATGCCAGGTTTCCCCACGTAGAGGAACTGTGAAGCAAAACTAATGGGGCAGTTGTCCTCAGAGTAGTACGTCCTAGTAAATCCATTTGTGGACTTACAATGCTGGCAAATCATTAACAAACAGCAGCTTCCACTTATCCTAACACACAGCAAGACCTCATACCAAATTACCATCAACATACATGCTGTTTAAATAAATCCCTTCCTTCAGTGCATTTCCCATGTCTTTTTAAGCTATCCAGATAAAATCCTCCCTACAGTCCAACACCAGCAACTCACTGGCAGCTGCCAACTCCAAGGGCACAGCCTCAAAAAAAGCGAAGATGGAAACGTCCACTTGATCCAACTTGACCTTCTCTTTGGTTATGCTGCTACGTGATAACTACCCTGAGCATAACATGGAAGACAGTGCTCAGAATGCTCCAGGTGTGGGAAAGTAAATTTTCATAGTCCTAGAAGCTATTTTATGGACAAAACCCTTCAGTTCACGGAGGAAAAAATAGAAGGAACATCACTTCTGCACTCACATCCAGCCTAACATGAAGGATTCATACAGCTTTCCCCTGGGGTGAGATTTGACTCTGGCAAAAAGGCTTTCACTCAGAATTCAGAGTTATAAATTGCCATTTGAAAGAGGATGATAAAGTTCTTAGCTTCAAATTACTCACTTTTTTAAAAAAGGTGCTTACTCATTTCCACTGTATTTTTCAAGATTTTTACTTTGTATTTCCTCCTCTCCTCCATCCCCTTTATTATTTGCTGAACTTCTCAAGTAATTTATGAATATACATGAAAGCATATGCATTTGGTGACAGTTTTTCCATAAAATATTAGAGAGCTGCATTCAGAACTGCTCAGCAATAGACAAATACTTTCTACTTGCAGCCAGAGCACCAGGGTGAATAGAACTATGCTAATGCTGACATTTTTTAAAATAACTGACCATTAATGAAACAAGTTTCCAAAAGCTCTGCTCCAAAGAGGTTGAGCCACGTAATGTTGCTGAAGCCTCTTGCCTACCCGCCTAAGTTTGGGGTAGAGAAACATCCAGCCACAGACACCAGGACTGTTTCTTTGCCTGGATTCAGACAACCAAATGTGTGAGAAGCTTTGCATACATACTCAAATAGGAAAGACATCATTAAGGCATGTACAAGACAGGCATACCCTTTGCAGTTGTTTTCTAACCTCATGGAGCTCTTCATGGAAAACTGGAATTATTTTAGAAGAAATGACAGCAAAGCAGGAAATTGTTAACAATGTAATGTGGCACTTACTTTTGGAGTTCCATTTATTCCCTGCCAGCTCAGTACAGATTGTGCATCACCACCGGCTGTTTCACTACTTGGAGCAGGCAGTCACAAGCCCCCAAATACCTCTGATTTACCAGAGAGGATTCAGAAATAAAAATAGCAAGACATGTACACAGAAGGGCTGTCCTCTGGCTCTTTTGGCTAGCTTTGCTATAAAGAAGGAGATCCTGCCAAAACAAACATCTCCACCCACCTCCTAGTAGGAAAAGTAAGAAAAAAAACTTTACTGAGAGTGGACTTTTCCTACAGTAAGACTGTCCTTTTAGTCTGGAATTGATGGGCTACAAGAAAGGTTGAAGAGAATGCCACTTCATTTAGAGGGTTTCACAGCATCCTCATAAACTTAACTGAGGATATTGATCGCTCTGCTCCAGGAAGCCCTGGTGGACATGCAGTGTTAGACTTCAGCTGATGTTACTCTTTTTTGTAAAGCTACATATATCAGCTAGAAATTTTTATTGGGAGATGCTTTAGCAGGGTAGAGGTGTTTTCAAAACTCCATAACCACAGATAATATCCAGAATTTAACCTAGCACTGGTCAGTGCTGAAGAGGAAAAACACCAGATTACTGCAGTTGGCTATCTGCTGCTCATAATCATGACTAAAACCAACAAGGAACAAAAGGAATAAACATTTCAGTCTGGTAAACAACATGAGGGGTTTTTTTCCCTTTGTCACAAACTAATCTGTGTAGAAAGGGGAGCATTTTAATGTTTTACAAAGCCATGCAAGTACAGGGTTTCCAAGTTGCCCCTGAATTAAAAAAACAGGTATTTTCCTCAGTGAAGCCCAGTGGTGTTTCATAGGACCAACCATCCACAATAACTTGAATGGTCTCAAGAGACCCACAGATTAAATTTATCATAATGAGAACCAACAATCCTCAAATTACTTATTTAAACTGGGGGAGGAGGAAGGCATCAAAAAAGCTTTCCCTTCCTTCCATCCTGCCCACCACACAGGGAACAGGTGTGAGACAATTATCAGATTTGATCTTGCCACATGTCGGACAACACAACACTGAAACCTTCTCTGCAGGAAAGAAGCAACTGCTCCCGCAAGAGTCTTGAACACAATCAAAGATCATGGTTTATGCAGATTATATACAGCCAAGTGAAGCTTTAATAAGACCTTCTACAAATGAGACATCAGGAGTCAAAAGGAATAGCAACAAGTTTCCAAAGCACATGCTTGGTTGGGAAAGGGGGTTGTTTTTGTGGAAAAGTTCATGCTTTGTATCCTGTGAGAGCACAGCTTTGGTAGCAGGGGATCTGAGGTAATGTTGTGCTCTTTTTTGGGTACTTTGTGTGGCTCTCTGTGTTGTGACATATTGCATCCCTGCTTTTGATCTGTTCCTTTCCATGCACCAAGCAGCCAGTAGTTGATCCTACTTTTATTTCATCCACTGTTTACATGCTACCTTACCAAAAGTTATTTTTGGGACAACAAAATGACTTTGATTTCAAACCTCTCTAGGGTCTAATCATGCTGCAACATGTGACCAACTTTAGGATTTTTAAAACAAATCCTACTATTTTATCTTAATAAGAGCAGTGTTTTGCATTTTCCCTTACCACATGACTGCAGAAACTGCAATATCTAGATGCTTACCTGAATTAGGGCAAGAGCAAAAGCCAGCGAAGTGCCATCAGTCAGATAAAAAGACAGAAAGAAAAGCCTGTCCATTTTCAAGAAATCTGTAACTTTACTTGAAATTGCTGAGCACTTGGCATCCCCCACCATCCCCTCCTTCATTTTAAGTCAGTCTATGCTCATGCTTTCCATCATCTGTCTTCACCTCTCATCTTGATGCAACAAATATGTTCGCTTGCAACTAAATGCTTCAGTGGGACAGATTTCCAAGCTTGAACTTAACTACCCAAATTTATCTATGCCTCTTGGATCATTTTATGTAAACAGATGATGGAAAAAATATGACTTTCTCTCCACTTAGGCTGAGTACATTGTACTGCGACAACAGAGTCCTGAGTGTGCCAGATGTACATCAGCTCAAAAACACACAGATACATCAATTGCCACTGCCTTTCACTACCTACATCCAGGCACACTCCCATCCAAGTATTGATTTCCAGAATTTCTCCAAGGAATGCCAAAAATAATAAACAAAAATAAATCAAAAGCAAAAGCCTCTTTCCATTATGTATTAAATATCCTTCCATGAAGTTAGAACAAAGAGGAGATGTATATAGAGTGCAATGGAGACATAAATCTAGTGTTGTAGTAATCGATTTCTGCCTTGTTCTTTTATTTCCAGTAAATAATGATCTTCAGATCTTTCATGGTGGAACTACTGTAAAGTCTGTTAAGGGAAGACAGGCAGTGTTTCATATTTGATATAACCAACAATAACACCACTCTAAAATCATTACACTCACTTATTTCCTGTAGCACACTGGTAACGACATTTAGCAGGATCAAAGGAAATTTACAGAGGGTATCCCCTCCACTAACCTCCATCTAATCATGTATATGATCAATAACACATTTTGTATTGTTCAGCAGTGTGCAGAAGGTACAGATTCCTGCACAAAATGATGTGGCCGTATGTTTCTAGCCACTCTTCAGTATTCTAAAGAACACTACAAGCAGCAGTCATGCCTGGTTGGGTCAACTATATTTAGAGATACTTCTTGTATGTAAATTAAAAGCAGAAGAAATTTCCCTAACCAGTCTTATTTTCACAAAAAGATGCACAATTGTTTGTTGCTAGTGCTGTGCAAAACATTCGTGTCCTTTTCTGCATTCAGTCTGAAATAGGATTTTTGATTTGGTTTGTGATCAAATGAGGCTATCAAGTTATAAACCACAAATGAATTAATTAAACAGCAACCATGGGCTACTATTTACATCCTTCAAAAAAACCCCTAAAACTCCAACACCAAAAAAAAGCAATCTCACAATACCAAAAAAGAGAAATTAAATTTACTTTGAAGTCGGTATTGTAACCACCACACTTTCCAATAGTTGATTAAATACACACATTTCTTGACTTTGTGCCAAATGAGAGCAAAATTAGACACCAACCTTAGACACCAACGAGTTAATATAATAAAGTTAAAGGAAAAATCCTAAACTCTTTGCCTGTGATCTTATCAAATACCAGTCAGGATAGCTGCTCATCATTCTAGCCACCATAAAGACGAGGTGAATCTCTCTCATTTAGCTTGACATGGCAAGAAAAGAAACATTTCTACTTGAGTCAGCCCACTTCAATGCTCAGTGTAGAGAACAAGGTAAAGTTTGTAGGTGGTATAATATCTTTGATTAGACTGATGTATTTGGGAGAAATAAATTTTAATGTCCTCGTTTGTAACTCACATTCTAGTCAGACAAGGAAAAGGGGCCTTCTCCCTATCACAGTTACTTTTTCCACTTAAATCTGTTGGTTAAAGATATTATTTCAAGTTACAAAATCCAAAAAGTAATTGGGGTAACTCTGGACAGTGAATCTTTAGCAGAACTTATCCTCTAAATAAAGACAACATAATATACTTCGTACCTATTTTGCCAATATTCTACTACTGCTATGTTGCTTTATTCATTCATTAGGAAAATAAAATCTAAATTGCTTAGTTTAAAAACTAATCAGCTCACACACCAAGGAGTGAACATCTTTTTATACACAGGAGACTAGGTCCACTGACATGCAGCAGGCTGTTCCAGAGGTGCTGTTATCAGAGACACGATCCATTCTCTGCTACAACTATGGAAATGCAGATATGCACAGAGCCAGCTTTGACCACAAAGCACTAGCATGGAGTTGAGCTGTGACAGGCAAGAAACCCACCTGAAGTCTCAGCTACTTTTTCTCACCTGTTTCATTTGATGTGCTATGACTCCGGTTCCAGTGCAATTTTTCAAAGCAGCCCAGTGTTTTACACTTGTGCACTTCCACAGAAGAAAGATTTGCCCTTCTCTTCAATTTCTTTGGCTGGGGCAGGACAAAGTGACAATTCTGGTGACAAGTCAATTTGTTCCTCCAAGTGCTTTTAAGTGTTGGAACAGCAACTGTCACACAACCTGAGAAACCCTACATTGAGAGAAATCAGCTCCCCTCTATTAGGCCAGTATTGTAGTGATGGGACCCATTGAAAACCTTGGAATTCCACATTAGTTGATCATTCCTTTTTATGGTTTATTTTACCATAATTGTGACAAACAGAATTTCTTTATAGATTTTGGAGTTTTCTTCTGAAACAAAGGAGTCCTCAAGATCTTTAGCAATCCTGAGACAAAAGGATTTACACATTTAAACTTAAATAGATTTTCCCAAGATCCAGACTAAAACAGTTTATAAAGGTCATAAAAATTAACTTATCTTGCTGACTGAAGCTTTTTTTAATGCACTACAGCTTACAAAGGAATCACAGCTGGAGCCTTTAGGCCAATGTTATACTATATTTTCCTCCCATTAATAAGGACAGCAAATATCTACACTTGATTTTGCCACAGCAACTGGCTCTGATTCATCTGTATTCATGACTGAATATAACAGCATAGAACTAGTTGGGTAGGTGTATTTTATGCTTGTTTCACTGAATAATCTTGCAGTTGCTTCTCACAAGAATTTAATAAGAAAACTGCTGAGGCAAAAATCATTACATTTAGCCTGAGCCAAGTTCTTTCTAAACTTTTAAACACAGGACTCTGATTCAACATTAAAAAGATAACTTCAAAAAGCTGGAAGGACAATACTTTGTCAGCAAGAAGAAACTTGGTTACAGGGAATGCAATTCAGTGGGCTGAACGACGACATGCACTTGCACAGATCTATTAGATCCCACAGAGTGAAGCTGATGGGGGAAATTTAAATTGGTTTCTTTTTTTCTGTTCAGGATTCCCAACTTAGAATAAACTTATTAGAGGTGACATCCCTAAACTACATCGTCATTCATATGAGAAAATTTGAAAGCAAGTCAGGCCTTACAAGGATGTTACTAAGGGTGTTCTTTGAAGTAAATTGAATTCTCCCCATCTGTATTAAGAACTCGATCCTTGGTACTTTATCATATTACATTACTAGGCAGTGTAGCTAAAACAAGAGATTTTTTTTGCACTTTTGAAGCTGAAATTTCTCCCCACTTTGATTAAAATAGATTCCCATGATCCATATTATTTACTATGTATTCAATACAGACAAGGATCACCATTCACATCCTCCCTTCATCACAAAGATGACAACAGAAATCTGACATAGTCTTTACTTCCAAGCACACCACAAGCCCTTCCATCAAACTTTACAATCTTCCAAGATGAAGTCTTTAATCCCTGTTGAGGAATGGCTCTCTTGTTGGCTCTCACAAACGGGTGCCACAGAAGTGGCAGATGACAAACTCTTGCCTTTTAAAATGGTAGCAAAAACCCAGGAGAGAAGAGGTATGTGAGAGAAGAATGGGAGCCTGGAAATGTACACAAATGGCTGGTGTCTGGAAGAATTTCAAAGTATTTGATAAGATTGGTTTTCCAATATGACCATCCCTGTGGCTACATGCTCCCAGTAATCACAGTAGCTATGTCCTTTGTACAAGTCAAAACTTGTACAGTGGTCATTATTGCGCACAAGACTACCACACGTGTGCAGGTACCACATTTATTAACTAGATAGCTCATTTAAACAATCTTAAAGCAACTAAAGTTGTATTTGTTTTTAAGTGGCCCTGTAAGCCATGTGTGGATGTTGCTCAATGATCTTTTTTATGAAACAGAGAACCACACTTTTTGGAATAAAGTCTTTCAAGGTGACTGCTTGCTCTCAATGGGATCTAATTTAATTTATTTTAATTAAAGAATAGGTGTATTCTATTAAACCAAACTGTCCCAGTTTCAGCTGAGATAGAGATAATTTTCTTTCTAGTAGCTGGTACAGTAGCTGTAGGTGTGTTTTGGATTTAGCAGGAGAGTAATGTTGATAACATACTGATGTGTTGGCTTTGGTCAACAGTGCTTGGCCCAAGTCAAGGACTTTTCTGTTTCCTGTGCTCAGCCAGCAAGGAAGTGCACAAGAAGCCAAGAGGGATCATGGCCAGAGCAGTTGATCTGAGGTGGCCAAAAGATCTCCCAAAGAGTGTCATGCCCAGTATAAAAACAGTGAAGAACTGGCTGAGAAGGGCTGATTGCTGCTCAGGGACGACAAACACAATTTACAAGAGATGCATCCTTCCTAGTTGTACAGCAATTATTTTTTTAAATGAAATTTTGACAGGACATTTCCAGCATGCTCTACCTGGAAGAAACTTGTGGACAGATAGCAAATGTAAAAGTTAAAATATTGGTCTTCATATAGAATGGCAGTCTATTTTTATTTTTATCTATACCGAAAGTGTTTTGGGACCCCAAATTAAATTAAGTGTGGCATGACACAAAGGCATCATCCAAAGATGCTTAAACCTAGGTAACAGATAAAATGTGACAAGGGTGTTATCCGTATATTTCACATACACTGAAGACTGTATGAACATACTTACATAGCAATTACATCTACAAGTCCTGGAGTTCGAGATCTCAAAACTTTTCATATCATTAATCATCTATTAGTCCAAATATTACCCTATATCCTCATTTGATTCCTCATTGCTCCGGTCACATCCCTCTTGCAGATGCAACCTCTGACAACTTCAGCTACTATTTCAGTAAGCTAAGAACTCAAGGTTTGAAGGCTTGTAAAAAACCTAAAGATTAAGAGACTAAGCACCTGATATCATTCATCTGTTTGAGAATAGTGAGTTAACTTTCCAAGTTCCATCACTTAGATGATGACAATCAAAACAGTAAATTGCCAAGGCTCTAATTCAGCAAAGCACTTAGGCAGGTGTGGAACTTAAAATACACTTTTAAAAGCATTCCAATCCATCAAAACACTTAACTTGTACTTAATACAGGGAAATTAATAAGTCCTATTGACTTCCATAACATCAGTAAAGGATAATTAAATCAAAGTGAGCTGTTGTATCAAGGTCATACTGTAGAATCTCTGACCTTTCAGGATGTTTTCAGCACATTTCATAGTGAAAATGCTAACAGAACGAAAATGTAGGTGACTAACAGTAGTGGCACTTTAGACCTGTTCAGTAACTGCTCAATGAAGGGCTTTGGAAACTGTTACTTGAATGTGTGACTGCCCATGTTGCAGCAGGAAAACATCACACATATTACACAATTAATATTATTGTACAAACAGGGAAAAAGTAAGGCAAAAAAATCAAGTCATCTGGAAATTGTCTCTTTAGTGTATTATCAAGTCTAAAAAGCCAGTTTTCGTTTCATAATTCTAGGTACGTGCCATACTCTGGGTCTTATTTTCATTTCATTCAACTGTTAGTGTCTTCAGCTTCTCAAAATATTTTTATGCTTCTTTTAGTAAAGAAGCATACCCATATGCTTCACTTACCCATAACTCAGTTTATCAGTCTTTACTTAAAATAAAACAGACTTTGAAGTCAGTTAGTGTTGTATAGGATATATACAACCCTCATAAGTGTCCTGTTCATTTTACCATAAAAGTAACTATTGTTTGAGCACCAAAAGCAGGTATGCTCCCAAACACTCAACATTTGAAAGTACAGTTCCCAAAAGCATTTAAAAAGCCCTTAGGATCCTTCTAAGATATGTAGCTGACCATGAATATACTTTTTCACCTGTGTGTTGAAGTTCATCTCTCCAAGAGAGCTCTTCATCTTTCTGAGAGGGTCTCTCTCAGCAGTGATATCTGAGAACAGATTTCAGGCCTCCTAGTGAAATCTGGCTTCATGCTCCTTCTCAATACTTTCAGCATTACTCATATTCTGCTTTGTCAGCTCTTTCCAGAAGACAGAGCCTCAATACAGTGGGCTCTATACAGCTCTCAGCTTTCAGATCAAAATGTGAGATCTGTATGAATAAAGTAGGAGCCTATGATGAAAAAGCTGATGCCAGCCACAGAATAAGAGCTTGAATGTTGTGAGTAAAGATTGTAATTTAGCACCATGATGAGACAAGAAAATACAATTCTAAATTCATGAGGGGTATAATGAGATATATAAGGTTGGGTGAAATTTAAGTGTCCAAGGTTTCCAGAGCTAATTCTGACCCTTTTAGAGTTTAGCACCCAGACCTTATGTTAGTTGACAAGCTAAAGCTGCAATTAGCTAGAGTCTAGTCCTTGCTTTATTAATCCACCCTTGATGGGCATTTGCCTTTTCTACTACCAGGGGCTCCCTCAATTACCATAAACTGTCCAACATTTTTGACAATAAATGCAGTGACATTAACCAGCTCTCTCAGCACCGACAGGAACATCCTATTCCATCCCTTCCTGGAAACTTGTCTACATACAGTTAGCAGATTATTATCCAATCCTCTACAGCATGTAATCACTTTCTCCCAAAACCATTCCTGTATCCCAACCCTGCCAGCAAAGACAGCATCAGACACCTCAGTCCATTCTGCCCTCTTTGTCATTTCAGCTGAGAGCACGTGTTTTTCTTAGTTTACCTTTTTCCTTTGCATCCCACACCATTTTAAAATGCAACTGAATTTCCCCATTTCATCCATCTGGTTGGTCACCTTTCTGATTTTACTGCACCCCCGGATCAAAGTTGATTGATCCTTGAAAAGATTGTCCTTGACGGTCAAATAGATTTCCCAAAAAGTCATATGTCCTACAGAGCAGATTCCCATGGGATCCTGCCAAGCAGATCCTTGGAAAATCAAAGCATACTCCCCAGCAACAAGAGCTTCATCCAGCTGTTAACGTGCTTCACTCCCCTTTGGATCTGAAACTCTACCAATTCATGTCACTGCAACCAGCACGGCCATTGAGTACCCCAGCCTCAGGCAGGTCTTGGTCATTGGTAAGAAGCAGGTTCAGCAGATGCCTTCCTTCAGTGAAGAGGAATTGGAGAATATTCAGGTTTGATTTCTGGGCAGTTTGTGACTGATCCAAGGCAACTGTGTGTTTCTCATTTGGAAGCAAAGGCAAGACTAAGCTAAAGATTAAGTTGCTAAGACTTAAATGCCTAATGTTAAAATATAAATTATATTAGTAATTCAGTGCTAAGTTTTAATGCAGTGGTATGTTTTTGTCCAATTGAGTTGATACACAAGTGCTGTTGAAAGACTTCCTTGATCAGCTAGAAACTCATCATCTCATCATCAAACTTCAGGCTCACAAAGCAATCAAAATTTCAGCAGAGTTTGTGATGAACAATGTTTACAATTCACTGCACTAAACCAACAACCACAAAGAACTTAAGAACAGATATCTGTAATAAATACATGGCAGTGCAGTACCCAACGGCTCCAGGAGAAAGCCCTGCAGGGGGATTTGTGTAGTGTAAAACACAAATGGCATTTGCATATTCAAGCAGAATGAATTCATGCCTTCTAGTCCCTTAACTTTGTTGACCTAGTCCAGGCTATGAATACTCACATGGAAGGCAACCTCTTTTCAAAAAGGGTACAAACCTACCTAATTCTTTTTCTTTCTGTTTGCATTTTTATTCCATGATCATCTTTGCTTTGCCTTGTTTCATTACTCCTCTATCCTGCTAGCCTCGCTGCTTATCTAAGAGAAGACTAAAACCGTCCACAATTCCATCTTAGCTCCTCAGACAGTGTATAAATAGCACTGGTGTATACTGGTTTGCCCAAATACAAGAAGGTCAGAAAAAACATTTTCTTTTGAGATGAAAAAAAGGAGGCAAAACCTAAGAATTTTAATAACAGCCCTGACATGAGAGCAACATAATACCAGCCTGAATTACACTTGGTACCAGACTCTCATTGGAAGCCCTAGATTGCTTTGTTCCTGTCCCTGACATAATATTCAAGTCTGGGTTTATATTTGCACAGAATGAGGCTGTCCACTAGAGTCCATGCAAATCAAACACTTGATTTATGCATCATTCCACTGGAGGGTGTAACATTAAATTTAATTTTGTAAGAAAAGCCTGAAGTGCCTCTATGCCTGGGGCTGACATTGTGAACTAGGGAGAAAGGTGCACAAGAATTCATTACTGTTTCCAATATGCGAAATGCAACATTTGAATGAAACATTTGTCTCTTGTCAAAAGGGAGCAATGTCTGTTCTTTATAAAAAATATTTCTCCCCCCACTTTGATTTTGTCACAAATGCAGCATATTGGAAGCCAAGGTTACAAGTGTAGTTCAGACTAGCGATGATGGTGGGATGAATTACACAATGAAATGAAGAGGCATTGGTTGAGTTGAAGTGTAGCTACAGAGTGTAGATGTTGGTCAGTCTGAATGCTACCATGTAGCAGCATTTCATTAGAACAATTAAGAACAGTGTTGGTTTGTTTTCCTGAGTTTATTCACTACTTTCACAGAAAAGTCTTCTTCTGCCTCAATAGACCATGTTCACTTACCTACACCTCCTCCTCCTATTAGTTCTGAAAACACCAGGAAAAAGTTTTCCAAACTTCATGTCAAGGCACACTCTAATTAAATTTCTCAAACATTAACAGGTTTCCACTCTGTTTCTCAGCCTAGCTGATGCAGCTTCAGTAGGAAGCTTCAGATGACCTCCAGTAATAACAAGGCTTTCCAGACAAACAGCCCTTTTAGCTACAGATCATTAAGAATTGACTCTTCCCCCCTCCAAACCTTCCCATATTTCAGATCTGGATAAAAGAATATAGATTTGAAGAGACCAAGGTTGAAAGCAGGGCAAGAGGTAAGTTTGGTCAGCACAGTTCTTGCTAGGCTATGGCATTCTCTTGCTGCCACTCCCATCAACAAGAGCAACAGTAATCTTTCCTTTCAAACCCATTTTTCCCTCCTCTTCCTCCTCTACCAAGCTTCCACAACCCAGCTGTGAAAGCAGGAGTTATACTGCTACCAGAAAACCTGAATTCTAACACCCAGTGGGTATCATGACTTAAGTGGTTCAAAAAGTGCACACAGTTTTGAAATGTTTTCTCGCCTTGAAAACAATTAAAGAAAAGGCTTTTGGATAATTCCTTTTCTGTGCTGAAACAATGTTTTGCTTCAAAAGTCATTAATACTTAAAGAAGTTAACCAAAATTAAATATTTCAGGGTCACAGGCAATATTGAACATTTCCCACAGTTCATTTTGGATTTGTTCTGTTTCACTAAAGGTATTTGTACTCTGAGGTCGGCCCCAGGGAATTCTCTGATTTCACAGCTCAGCTAACAAACTCAAGCTCCTGTACCCACCCACACAGCACCATAGCCATGACACTGCTGCTCATTCTGTACTGCAAAATCACACTTTCAAGGTCACTTCGGAGCATTCATGTCCCACGAGGCCAAGCCTCTGCATAAGTTGTTCAGCTTGCCAAACCTTGATAGACTCTTGATCTGAAATCTTGAAGCTATTTTCTTTGTTCAGCTAATGAACAGTATGGTGATGAATACACATAAGGCAAAATTGATCCACTTAATTCATCATTTGTACATATGTATGGATTTAAGTCCTTTTAAATGGATTCTGGGATTAAACACCTATACCGACATTCACAAGCTGTTCAAAAATACCTAAGGGCATTGTGGTAAATTTTGTACTTTAACTTCTGAAATTAAAAGATTGACCCCATGTTTAGCATTTGCAACTTTTTAAAAACAAGTTGCATTTTGCTTGCTTGTTAATTGCTGCTCATGCAGAGCTTTACTGCAGCTGTATGGCTTTGTATCCTGGACAGCTACGGGGGAGAGGTCCCTGCAAGCTGCACCCAACCATGACGTTAGGAGAAGAGAAAATAAAAAGGTAAAAATCAAACCCACAATTCTGAACCTTAGAAGTCAGGAAAGAATATATTTGCTACAAACATAAGCCGAAATACTGACAAAGGAAGAGAGAAATGGCAACCCATGGGGTGCAAATTCAGTGTCTAGCTCTGTGTACCATTAATCCTAATGGTCTTTACAACACTCTTCAATGTCATGTGTTCAAGTGCCTTTCCTCTGTCAGTGACTTTGCTCAAAAACAGCAGTTTAAGTCAACTTTAGGCAAAAGAAGTCCTTATATTATAGGAAATAGAATTCAAGAAGAAAGTCCATACCAAGTGTCTCAATTATCTGCCTTCTATTTAGAAGATAACGTTTTTTATCAAACCACTACTCCCTGGTGATTTTGGACTTTTCAGTTTGCCAAACTCAGAATGTTTTTCCTCCTGCTTAAATTGAAGAATTTGAGACCCCCTACCCCACCACTTCAGAGTCATCCACCTCGATGTTGCTGTTTGACAACCTTTACACTGCTGGAATGGAAAGCCAGATCAACATCACAAGATGACTATCTGACCTTTAATGCAAATACAGAATAGAGACTTTACTTGATAAGGTCTGCTTTCTTATCTCCAGTTTTATCTCTCTCCAGCAACAGACCAATACTATTTCTGAGATATTTTTAATTCCTTACTGTATAAAATTATGTGTTTACTAACCTCAAGAGTGCCAGCCACATGCTTCTCCTTGTACCTTTTGCTTCCGTGACAAATTTCTATTATCCTTCTGATTTGTAGTAATTACTACCAGCTTTACACTTTCTCCCGTGTGGTGTCCATGTTTTTCTAACTGCTTTCCAGGTCCTTTTCTGAGCCAGACTATTTTCTCAATTAGGACAGTGCTCTTCTTCACCCAGATTTCTGGGGAGGAAAGAGGTGACTACGCAGTAAAGGGCCATTAAGCTGTTTAATAGTATAAGGTATTTTCCTCTCATGCCTTTCAAGTTTTCCACTTGGCCATGGAGTTTAGACCCCGTGGGTTCAGGTACCCCTGACATTGCTTTACACACGAGTCAAGTTTTGTGCTACCCTTAGGTAAGAGCCAAAAAGAGCTGAAAGGAGAAATTCCCTCATTGTTGCAGTGGACAACAGCACAAAGAAAAAGTCTCCTGGTTTCCAGCTGAAATCAGTTCACAGTTTATGTCCATGGCTCTGTGCTGACAATAGCCTCTCTTGCAGAAATTTACTCTCCTGATAGCTTTATAGGAACCAATATCACCTCTGAATACTGCTAAGCTAAGTAAGCCATGCTCTTTCAGTTCTGGAATGACAGTCAGACCAGTCCTTTATTATTTCCAGGTGCCTCTTTTGCATTTGAATCATTTCTGCACTATATCTGAACAGACCTGTGCATCTGTGTGAGGTGTCCTCAATGCCTGTTACAATAGCAGCACTTCACAATTGACATCTACCTTGGCTAGAGCAATATTTATTTTTCCTACAGCCATCTCATCTTGGTGAGCCCAGAGCTAGCTTGTCATTAATTCTTTCCTTTATCATTAGTCATCCACAAATAATATTTTCTTACCTTATTATGGATGTATTTGATATACAAGGCATTGGACACATTTTCTGCTGTTGGAAAGCCACCATTGTTTGTTAAATTCCAGTCTTCAGTACCTTCCTCTTCTGCTTTGTGATATCCCAGTTCTCTTGTTAAATCCCACATTCTTCTAGCTTTAGCACAAAAAGTGAATGTTCTGACAATGTCACTGATGAAAATTTGAGCAAGAACCATCAAGACAATATCCAGACGGCAACCTTCCTCCGAGATTTGTAGCCACACTGCCTTTCATCAGAGGCATATAACTGCTTCTTTGGCCCCTTTGCACTTCTATCAATCATGATTGTTCCCTGCCTTCAGTAATCATTTCCCGTGTGGGAAACCTGTTGGACATCCTACAGCTGCTAAATAGTGAGCCTATCTTGTTAAAAACAGGTGCCAGGTTAGGCTTTCAAATTTGTCCTTAGCTTTGATCCCATTCAGCATTTTCATGTCATTTTCAATTACCTCTAGATCAACAGCTTAGACTGTTGTAACTGAGGACATCATAATTTAAGCTGCTTCATACAAAGCTGAAAACACAGGCTTTACATCTACTGCTGTGCAAACATTCAGTATTAGCACAGAAAAATAACCAGGTTACCTAATCAACTATTTTCTATCAGAACAAACTTACCCAGAACAGCAGTAATAGTGCCAAATATATACCCCAGATCTTTCTTGAGTGTCACATCTGCAAGAGGATGGGCTAGGCAAACTCTGAATCATATTTAGCTCAACTTTATGTAGAAGCTGAGTAAGGAAGTGATATGCCTCAAAATACAATGCTTTGTGAGGCCAAATATTTTTTAACACAAGCAAAAATTTTTAAAGTGTGCAAGTCACTCCTGGTTTGGGAGGATTTGGCAGCAGAAAATATTTTTGCCCAAATCTTGAGACTACATGACAAGAAAAATTAATTAATCCCAATGGAAACCCTGTCACTCACCAGGCTGCAATTTTTCCAAATTCAAGCTGTTCCATCTATATTGTGGACGTGGCTTCATTGACTAGAGCATATCTATAAATGAGACTATCAATTTTCCTAACCCCAGATCATCTGAAGCCTTATGTCCCCACACTGACTTTCTGTGCAAAGGCTGAGCTTCCTCACTACCGCAAAATTGCTGGAAATTAGGGTGCCCTATGAAAAGGGTTTGAACCTTGTCCAGTAATGGAATTCAATGCAATATTAACAATCTCACTGGTCCTTTCCACTGTAAATATACTGGAACATTGCTGTATAACCAGCAATTTTGTCTACTGAACTCTTACCCTTGAACCAAATTATAATGAACACAGGCATTATGCCCACAGACCCAGCCTGCAAACAATAGAAGCATTAAGTTAACACTTTGAGATTTATGACAGACCTATCTGCCTTCTACATGCATTTTATAGGCATTTGAAATAAATTAGCTAGTGAGGCCAGCTCAGTGGCACAGAGACAGTATCATGCATAGCCAAGTAGTAGAACTGGGTATACTGCCGAACTGGTCATGGCTCACTGAAATGATAAAGGCTGGAGTTTCAACCAGCCAGGAGGGGGGTAGCCATGTATCACAGAGCAGCAACATCTGCTAGTGCTCACTGACTATGTTGATAATGCCATGAGAGAGGTTTCCTTCCTTATCAACCTCTAGAAACAAGGATGAGGAGCAGCACCAAAATCCTACACCAAGTACAGTGACATCACTCATCCAAAGATCACTTTGTCTGGGTGAAGTTAAATAATTCAATTTAGGATTTGAAGTTTTTGTTTTTTCAGTTTTGGTCATCCCAAGGCTGGAACACAAAGCAGTAACAACTCAACATAAGGGAGAATAAATAATTGGTTTGCAGGAAGGAGAGACTATTGACCTGGGTCGGTATTAACTAGCCTATAGCCTAAAGTTTTCTCCTTTTGAGCCCAACACAAAAATAGAGCTCCTAGGACAAATCTTGCATTGTTCAGACATGAAAATCCCAGCAAATAAAAATTTTGCCCAATTATTTAGAGCTACAGGAATTAACCCACTTATGTCTGTATGACTATTTCCTCTTTAATCTTGGCAATTGAATGCAGTGGGTGTCACTTCAGTTTTACAGCCAAAGCTAAAGATTTCTGCTCATACAGGAACAAGACGTAGCTTCAGCATGATCTCCAAGGCCAACAGGACAGCAAACTCGTGGGGAGAAAGGACAACCAGGATGGGTTCAATGCTGAAGTAATTTAATGTATTAAGACAGTTTTCTTCTCTGTCTTTACAATGGTCTGATACACATTACACAAACCTTCTATTTTTAGCCTTTTCCACTTTCCCTTATTCCTCCAGATTATTTTTTTAATCTCCTTGCATTGGCTCCAGAGCCTGTTTGGAGCAATATTGTGAAGCAAATGACCAGACATAATGACTTTCCAAGGTCCTTGTGATTCCTTATTAACATTCAGTTAGCATAAGTCCTGACTTTATTATTGACTACATTGAATACACAATACACTGACCTCTGCCATCTGCAACTAAATCTCTTCCTGCAGATCTATCAAACTGATTTCATACACAGAGGAAGTAGAAGAAAACAAAGCAGTAGCTACTTATCTTTTTTTGTCCTGAGAAACTTTAACACTCTGTGGGAAAGACTGCTTCCCCTCATGGTGTTTTCAATCATTAAGCTAGTATTTCATGCTTTCATTGTTGTGCCTAAACACTGAAGCATTATTTCAAAAACTCAGGGAAGTGGGTACGTACTACACAAAATCCCTCATTTCAATTTAATCTAGGTAGAAGCTAAGTAATGACAGAGAACCTCAGGAAAACTTTGTTTTAAATACATGCCTTTAAGTTGCTTGTGGAAAAAAAATGTTTAAGTTACTAAAATATTGTAGCATCTCCAGGTACCAAGCAAGGCAGGACATGAGCCACAAGAAACTGCGTGAAAACAAAGAATATCTCTTCCACAAAGTATCTGAGGATTTTTTTTTCTATTTATAATGTTCATTTTTTTTTTATTCCTAAAGGAAGGCTGTTGCAGACAGAACTGCACTTTAAGGAGTAAGGTCATTCCTGTGGTAAATTCAGGTGCAAACCATGCTAAATTTGTGTTAAAGAACTTACGAGCCGCAGGTAAACATTTCACAAAACTAAAGAATCCAAGAAAAACCTTCAGCTTAAGCAAACGAGAACTCAGAGAAGATAACAGAGCGAGAAATACATGCTCCAAAATTTTTTCAGCACAGAGCTACCAAGGGTGCTTTGTGACAAGTTTAATTTATGAAGACACATAATTAGGCAATATTTTTGGCAGAAAAGCTGGGAAATGTCTCACAGCACACTAACCTGAGGGGTTAAGCCTTTCTTTTGAACACAGGAGACCAGAAATCAACCCCACAAGCAATCCCTTCTGAGTCCTACAAAATCAGATACAATGGATGTTCAAACATAGCCACATCTTAGCTTCCAGGTGACACATGGAGTTCAGGAATGAGGTCCCATTCTCCCCAGCCTTCTTAAAAACAGAGAAAAAGGAAAATAAAAAACCCTTTACAAATCTCCATTAACTATCCTAGAGGGAAATCTTGTATTTCATTGAGTGTAGTTTATGCAAATAGGATCAGAGGAATTAACATATTGGAAGGAGCTGACATTTGTCCTGATATATTGAATCGTTAGCATGACAGAATCACTTAAGCTGGATCCACTAACATCAGGTTTCCTCTCATTATTGACCCCTGCAGAGAAGGCCTGACAAGTGGAACTGCTGCAAAGTTCATTAATAATGTGATATAAATCAATTCTTCGGGAAATACTGAAAACGGATGACACTGAACTCAGACTTTTTGCAAATTCAGCACATACCAGTTTCCATCAAGGACACAAGTTACAACAATGTCCTTTCCCAACCTATATTCAGGAGCTATGCTTTACTCCCAGGCAAGCTCACAGACACATGGGAATGGTGCCGTTACTGGAATAACACCCTTCACTAGAAAATGAAAAGCAATATCCCCCTGTGGTCACTGACACAGATATCTGTAGACATTTTAGCTTACTGATTGACACATCCAGCATAAATTATGGGCAGGATTCACACTCCAAGTGCCAGGCTTTGTTTTCATCTGAAGGTACAGGGAAATACATGGATACTGTGCGAGCTAACAAACACACTTTTGCTTTATAAACCTCAGAAGGAGAAAATCCTATTCTCAAACCAAAGTTATAAAAAATAGACACATTGAAGCTAAAGCTGAAAATCAAGTTCCTTGCCTGTGTTACTACCAGAACTTAGAGGGTCAAATGCTGTGGCATTTCGTACCATCAACTGAAAAACACAAATTGGGTAGTAGACTTGATTAATGCTGCTTTTTGTGGCTCACAAAATGCCCATGAACAGATTGAGATTTACATTAATATATTCATGGTTCAAATTTAGCCTAGTTTTGGATATTTTTCTTTAACTGCTTCATGGAGATGTTTAAATTTTTTCTGCAAGAGCACAAGCTGGTTGGAAACACATGACACATGGTAATTAAAGTAGAATGCATCTGAAAAAAGCTATTGGTGCACATCACATGGTATTTGTCAGCCTTGAATAAGGTGAGTGGAACTCAGGCAAAATATAAGAGTACAGAAAAACCTAAGTTATATGAGATCCTGTTAAGGTGCAGTTGCAGTACAGTCAGAAAACAGTAAGAATTAAGAATTCAGGCTTGATTCTTTCATGACAAATGCAGTTTTACTAACAAAACCTAGCTCCTTGGAAGAAGTTAGGGTATTTTTTGGAAGCTATAATGAATTTTCCTAGTTTAAAAATTATTTTTCCTTTTTATGCATGATAACAAATAAAAGCTACAGTCAAAACCTCATATCAACTGAAGTTTTAGGTTTAGGATTAAATAGCATTTCTTTCCATTTTCACAGCACTACAGACTTGCATGCACTAAGGAACCGCTAAGGAACATACCAGTGATCACATTTTCAAAACTACACAGGGTTCTTGAGAATCTCTGTTGGCTCATAATTTTTTAAGATTTGATCTTCTGCAAAGATCAGTCCCTGAAAACTGCTGAATCAGGAAAGGAGTTGCCAGCAAGTCAAGAGAGATAACTCCCCTTGACTCAGCCCCTGTGAGAGGGGCTCATCTTGTTTCTAGAGGTCTGCCAGCCTCAGCTCTGATTTTATCTTTACAAACATGGCTCCTCAAGATATCTAGCAAAGTTTTACATATCCTTTCCCCTTTTCTCTTTATACTTCTCTTTCATCTCCAGTATTTCACTTGTTTTCCTCCTGTCTAGTTGGGGGATTTTTGTTTGTTTGTTTTTTTTGGGTTTTTTAAATTTTTTTTAAAATTTTCTTACAAATGGAAACAGATCTTTCAACTCATGAAATTGAACCTCAAGTTCTATGCACAGGAGTGTTGTCACAGATTTAAAAACATAATAACTTATTTTCTTATCCATCATGTCACTGTCCTGCATGGTTCCGCAAGTCTTGTAAACCTTCAGTCATATTCTTGCCCTAAACTCCAAGTATGGCAAATATTAACAGAAGGAGAGTTTGTGAATCAAGATCTGAAACCACATTTTTACTACAGCTGACACTAACTCACACCATTGCAATGCAAAGCTGAAAGTTGCATATGAACTTTTGCAGTTGCCACCCATGCAAGGTATAGCAAAGAACCCTCAAAACACAAATTTAAATGGCACAATCCTTTTTCTGTTGAAAATATGGAGTCATCAGGAAGTCATCTGTTTTGTGCTCAGAGTCACACAATCAGCTGACAGCAGTACAACTCAGGAGAAATCTGATTTCTGTAATCTTCACATATAAAAACATCCTTTCCCCCACACTCTCCAGTTCTTTTCTCATACTATTGCTGTTTGAAAGAGTCTGCAAACAACCCTGGAATCCCATCATGACTCATGATTGTGCTGGTAGGCTAAAGAGTAGGGGAAGTATTCCCCTCTGTACAACAGTTTCTGGTCTTGGCCTTTTCCTCTAAAACCTTACACTTGACAAGGTTTAAATTATCGATTCTGTAATTTCTGTGCTAGCACTTTAATTTAGCATTCCCCAAAATGACAATTATGATACTGTCATGACTGTTGTGGTCTCCATTGTGGCCTTTCAGTCGGATTCTTTTCATTGGTTCATCATTCTTAACTCTATCGATTACTTCCAACAACATCTTTCCTTCAGCTTGTACAGACCTGATGAGGACAGGTAGAACAAACACTGCAATGCAGAGTCAGCTGTTTGCTTGCAGATTTGAAAGGCAAAGCATTCCAGGAAGGTACATTGAGTGTTCAGCTAAATGCATGAGCTTTGCCACTCTATGATATAGAGAACACTCAATTATCTCACACCCTTTGTAATGAACAGTTGATTGCAGATAAATGTGTAGCTAAAACTCATTTCTAACTGTGTCCTGGTTTAGGGCAAATTTGTGGGGAGACCCCCAAAGGGGCCCCTCCAGAAAACAAACCCACACAGCCCTTCCCCCCAGCCGGTTCAGGAAAGATTTTCCTCAGAGAGAGGGATGGAAAGAACCTGTTTATTATCAGGCCTGGCACTCCCCAGCACACAGAATGAACAATACCGGATGACAAAATATGTTCACTGCTCTGAAAAGATCACAAACTCAGAGAGTCTCTCCAGTAGATATGCATACCCTACTGTTATGGGTAATTGGTAATTCATACTGATCAAAGCTATATGTATAAGGAATATGTCTAAATATGAAAACCTTATAAAATCCCATCACCAAGGCTGAGAGAGACAAACCGTGCTAACAAGGCTGTAGCTGGGGAAGCTGCGACATTAACATGGTAACAGGGTGAAACCCAAGGCAGCGGCCTACAATAGAGAGGCTGCCGGGGTGGAGCTACGAAATTAACACACTAACAGATCGGGGTGGAGCTACGAAATTAACACACTAACAGATCGAGACTAGCCACTGGAACATACAATGAAAATGTCATTAACATACTAAAAGAACCTAGCCCAACACAGGAGAACGCTCATCATTGACAGTGTATCCCGGAACCATCCAACGATAATGGACAATGATGGGCCATAGAGATGTGCCACCCAGATAATCAAGCACATACCAAGTAATGTCATCCATTGTTTCTCGGACAAGGTTTTTGAACAGCATGGAACATTGAAAGGGACCAACATGATTATGAAGAAACTCTAGAAGAAGACAAAGAACTAAGCCTTGGGCTAGAAAAATAGTATAAAAACCAGCTCTGCCATGCTGCAGTTGTGAACGGGGAGGCTTGGTGCAGTAGAGGCCAGGCTTGTGTTCACCCAGCTCTGAACCCGGGCTCGGCGCTGTCTCTCGGTTGCTTGGCTATCGGACTGTAAAATGATTGCGAAATAAATTCTGTTTTTCATTTTTTCTATAAAATTGACTCGCGCAATTTTCATTTATAACACTACCTTCAAACTCTTACTTTCATTTATCTATTTCAAAAGCATCACTGCAATTTATTCCCTCAGCAACCAATTTAGGAGACAGACTTTTCCTTGCACCTGGAATTCAACACATGCAGCTAAAACTCTGTTGAGCAATGCACCACCTTTTACCTCAGGAACAGCAGCTGACTGTGCCAGCAAGATGCCCTTTCAGAAGCAAAGGTATTTGCTCCTGCTTCTTTTTATTTCATTCAATTTGACCCACTGTAATGCTCTTTTTGCCAGTCTCCCTGAACACACAATTAACAGGCTGCAGCTGGTACCAAATGCTGCTGCTGGGATTCTGACTGGCACCAGGTGGAGTAAGTGTATAATTCTACCTCTGTCTCCAGTCAGATTTTACATTAGCTTCAAGGTGCTCTCCCTGATTTGTACAGCCCTTTAAAATCTTCTATCATGCTTTCTCACTGACAGCATTGTGTTTTATACCATTTCATGCTTGTCTGCTGTAGTGCACTGGTAGCTAAGCGTTCATGCTCCACGGAAGTGGGCATGATAGAAGAGCCTGAATAAAATATAAGGGGACAACAGCAGAAGAAAAAGTTCTCCTTTTCAATAAATAATTTGAAAATATTTTTTAAGGATTTTTTATTAAAAATATGAAAAGCAACACAAACAGTTAAACATTGCAGACTTCTATTGATAATTTTACCTTGTGACACATCTTTAAATGACTTCAAACTAAAAAAGAAAAAAAAATATATACACTAACTAAACCTGCATTATTCATATGTGTAAAAATTCAATCTGCTCTGGACTTTAGTTTGAATTTATATGGGTCTCTTTTTATTGTTGAAGCATTTCTACCAAAATGTTAAAGCACATTGTACAGTAGTAGAGTACTACTTTCTGAACACCACTCTTTCCTTGTGAGTCCCTGGCTGAATGTGTCAAGGATGCTGTTGTCTAGCATGTGCCTAGGCAAGAGATTCATCCTTTCCCTTTTGAATTGCTTGAATTTATCACTTGGACCATTAGGACACATGATGGATGAAAAAAAACCCATAGGTATGTCAAAAGCAAAGTAGCTCAGCTATGAAAGAACAGAGGCAAGAAGCTCCCAGTGGCTTCTGTTAACTCATAAAGCCTCTTTACACATAGTCCAGTTAACTAGAGCCCACAGTGGTGCAGAAGATGTGATGTTCAGTAGAGCTAAAGCATCCTAGCTAAAGGTTTTCAGGGATTTTGAGACTTCCCTAAAGTCTTCAAACTGATCCAGTTTTTTTGAACAATCAAATAACTGCCTCTCAGCTTTGTTGAGGATTTGTGCTCAGCTATGAACTTTGGAAATTGGCCTGAGCTATTTTCATTTTGGTTTTTATTTCAACCAAGTAATGAAGACAAAGCAGCTGCCACAATTGTAACAGCTGTCAGACTGTTTCAGCAGCAGAAGACAGTTGAGAACAACCTGGCCTGGTTTAGGGCTAGTGCTCCAGAAACTCAGGGGTGTACACAAAAATTAGTGGCAACCATACCTGACCCTCTTGCTAACTCAGAGGAAGCATTTGCCAGGTCCAGAAGGGCATAAAGCACCAACATATTCTGAATGTGAGCATAACTCCATGCAGGTCCCCTTCAAAAGTAAACACTCCTTTTTTTTTATTATTTCTTTAAATTAGTCAGTGTAGTTAACTGTGCTACTATAGAAGTGGGAATCACTTGCTAACTAGATTTATTATATCCCACAGAGCCCATCTCACATTCTAGAGTTTGCTCCCATTTTTCCCTCACTGTATTTCTTTTAACTAGTACCTAGTGTTTTTAAGCCCCTTAATAGATCCAGTCTTTGTGCCATAAACTGCGTTCACAATGATAACCAGTATTTCAGACACAGCAAGAGAAAAAAGGGAACCCTGAATTGTTACTGGGTAAAGCCACCAATGCAACATTCTATGCAGAGAACAGCATGGTACAGCACTGACCAAAACAAAGGTCACATTCCAAGTGCTGCAAGGAGGATGCTCAGCTTTTTAAAAGCTAGGACAATCTGAATTAGTATGGAAATAAATCTACTGTCCACAGACTGAATTGTTTCCTGTGCTTCATTAACTCGCTGTAGCTATGAGAGCCTTCACCCATTTCACCCCAAGCACACCCTCATCCTGTACCTTTACCTTGCTTTATGCTTCTCTTTACAACTGATCTTTTAATCTTCCTTCAGGAAAGTTTGCTTTTCATATGCAAGTGGCTCTCTGCCTGTCTTTATCTAGCAGACTTTATTATCAGTAAAATCCAAAAGGACAAATTCATCCTTTGTGCTGATGCAAAAAGCTTCTACTTACTATTGTCATCTACTTTTACAGCTAATTAGCTCTTCAGTAGATGATGGTGGATGTCAGAGGTCATCTGATAGCTGATCCTGCTAAACTGACCATAAATATTTCTTTCCAATTGTACATGATTGCCTCTTACTGCTACATTCTCTCTCAAATTAACACTGCACATTTAACCTACTTATTCAGAAGAAAGAGTATTGAGCCTGGATTTAAAAAATTACAGTTTTATAAGGTACTAGCACTCAGAACAAAATCTTTCACTGAAGGCCTGACCCAGTAGGTGAGGGTGGCAGAGATATCTAATTAGACCCTGGTAACAGCAGTCCTGAGCCATGTTTTCTCTTGACATTTACAGCTCTCAGTATCAGTATCTATAGAGTATGTATTGTGCATTACAGGTATGTTGTAATCAGTGTCTATGCCCAAGGGATACCAACAGAACAGGGTAGAAAATTAGAAGTCTCCACCTCAAAAGATTTGCAAAGTAATTCATTGGTAGAACATTCCTGGGACCAACTAACCAGGAGCAGTGAGAGCCACTCCCCTTTCACTGCAGGATAGCTTGGGAAAAAAGACTATGTGGTTGCACAGCAAGAAAAGACCAAATCACTCAATACTTAGAGTCACCAGCAAAACAAAGGACAGAGTTTTATAGCCATTTAAAAAAAAAAAAAAATACTTTTAAAAGTCCCTTTTTAGTTTACCGTAAGTTTCATAAAGCTGAAGTTACTGAATCTGAAGAACCCAAACACGCACACAGTTTTAGGCAAAACCTCCCAAACATATGAAAATAAAACACTAAATTTGTAAAACGGACCACAGTAGTATCAATACTTTCCACCCTAGAAGTTTCCTATGTGTTTTTCTTACTGGATTTAGGGCCCCTTCCTAGCACTTAGCACCTAGAGCAGGTTTTTGCTGCCTCTTCACCGTGAGACCAGGCTCATCCAGTCACCCTCATTTTATTTGTATGCATTTTTCCAGAATTAAACACTATGGCTGTATGTGGTCTATAGCAAAAACATGTCCTTGGTTAAAGTGGAAGGAGCTGTCCATAAGCTTCCAGCATGACTCCAAGATGAGGCTCCAGAATCTTGGTAGCTGAGAGCTTCCAAAGAAGCCTTGTTACCAGCAATAGCTGTGTTTCTTGAGAAACTTCCCTACACATGATTTTAACTGCAGCACCCCAGGGTTTCTACATTACAACAAGCATTTCCAGGGAGCTGTTGCAGCAGCACTGCTGGGAGCCAAAAGTGAGCACCTGAACAGCACAAGGGGACAATGCAGGACCAGGGAGCCCCTGGAGGCTGCTCAGGGAGTGCAAGGCTTGGTCCCATACAAGTTAACAAATCACAGCTGCATCCTGCTGCAAGAGGCTCCTCAGCCCAGCCCAGTCAAGTGGAGCTGTGAGCACAAAAAGCAGGGGATGGTACTGTGGTTCCACAAGCTGTGCTGAGCAGCAGCTTTCATTTAATCAAATGTTATCTCCAGAAACCACAGCTGCAGCTGAGGCCTCTAAGAAACACAGCTTCTCCTGGGAGCCTTTTCCCATGCTTCAGTGAGAACATCAGAATATTTGTCTGGGTGATGTGCCAGCAGTTCGGATTTGTACCTGGCATGTTAACAAGTAGAAAGCTGTAGTCTGCAGGGTGAGGGAGAAGGACCTGCACTATGCAATACCCAGCTCTCCATGATCCTCAAGAGCTTCCTTCTGGAAACTCTCCTGCTTACACTGCTTGGATAGTTTTAGTCTAATAAAAAACAGGTTCAAAAGAACACAATGAGTAAATAAATGCCAAATTAGAGTCATACATGCAAAAGTCAGAGGAGGGAACGCACGTAAGACACACTGCATGAGCTATGGGCTGCTGTTTTTAGCAGTTTGAGAATCAAGTTCTTGGCACAAAACCTCCTCCAGACGCTGGTTTGTGCCACTGGATGATACATACATAACAAACCCAAACCATAACACATCAAGACTTTTTGGGCCTTACCTAAATAGAGAAACTAGAAATTAGTTACATTTCGTATTACAATTGATTATCAATCTTGTTTCTAAGGTACTTTATAAAAGTATTTAAGTTTTTCATCAGCACATAGTAAAAAGACAGTTTTTCATGTGGTTTGAAAAACCTTGTCCAGAGCTTCAACAAATATTTACTGCTTCACCACTGACCAAAATAATTGCAAGGATTCCAACACAGAAGTTCAGGAAAACAAGAGAAAAATCTTTACAATATCAATAGGCAACTGTCTTCATTACTAACCTTGTGATCAAAACATCTTGTCTTTGAGCAAAGGGAATGCTTCACTCCACCCTCAGCCTAAGCAGCCTGAAACAAGCCATGCAATTACTCTATGGCACAGCATGCACTCAGAAGCTGGAATGTTCATGTTCCTCCTTTCCTGTGATTCAACTTTAACTAAACTGCCTTAGTTCAGGGACCTTCTCTTCCAGCTGGCCTGGTCAAGAAAGTTTTGCTGCTAGCCATCTAATTTTAAGATGCATTTCATATTTAACTCAGGACACTATTATTTTTTTTTTCTGTTATTATTGTGTAGAGGTAGAGGGGGAGTTATGGATTATCTTGAGCAATCTTTCCCTTTTTTCAGCTGCAGTCAAATATTGGGCAAAATTCTGAACAGTCATTGATAATTTTTCCCTTAGCTTGATGATCCAGCTGCAGGGGAACATACAGATGTGAATGGAAAAAGGACAGCTAATATTTCAAGAACATTTTGGAAACAATCTCACAATATCACACTAGCAATGTATTGTTGGTTCCCAGTTAAACATCTTTGGAAAACCTGCTATCAAGGATAAATTACCAAAATTTAAATATTTTGAAAGTATAGGATAGTTATTTCTGTCATTTACTAAAAGAAGAAGCTTAAGCACAAATTTTTAGCTTCAAACACCATGCAGCCAGAACACCTACTGTTTTATACAACTACTTTAATATTAGATATTTCTGGCTTTCACAACTGTCTTCAGTGGCAATTGCTTGAAAATCATATTGCTATTCTTTCTGTATTAAGAAATCAATGCCCCTTTTTTATCATTTATCTATCCAAAGATCCTTCTAATTTATTATCAGTTCATTAATGTACTGCCTACTACCTTTTAAGATCATTAAAGAAGTTAAATAATATCTTAAACCTTCTTCCTCAGCATTTTGTGCCTCTGAGTTGTATCGTATATACGTGATTAAATCTACCTTACTGTTTCAAGTCTGGTCACCCCTCACCTCTCCTCATTTTTTTTAAGGGGAAAAGATTTGAATCTCCAACCTTATAATTTTAAGTGTAACTAATAATTTCTTCTTGAGATCAGTCATCCTCTATTCATCAAACCCCATGTCTTCCCTTCCTTTCAAACAGAAATATCTCAGATATTTCTAAGACTCTACCAGGATGGATGCCAGAGCCTCTCCACATTAAATTTCCCTGGTTACTTTTGTGTTCTGCTCCAGTAGCCATCTGGGTAAAACAGAACCCTGCCTGTCAATAGAATCATCTCTCCAGAGAGAGGATCCAGCTGTCTTCCCTGGACTCTGTGTACATCACTCACCTGTACCTCCTGTCCCCTGCTAGGGAAGGAATTCTCCCCTGGACCAGGTACCTCAGAGATGCTCACTCTGTGTTGGTACCCTACTGTCAGCTGAATCAGTGGATCTATTTCCCATTTCAGCATAGTGATTAGCATGAGATGCACTGGCTTCTCACACATCTTTGTGACAATAATATATACTTACTGTTTCTACTGTTAAGGGGTTTTACTTTTTGGTGATAGGGAATGCCAGTTTTGAGCTGAGTTGATGCCCAAGTCATTTCTGCTTTTCCCACATTCCTGAGGCTGCCTTTTCAAGCTGAGTTTGCCACAAACAAGACTATGTGCAATCCTAAACCCAAGAAAACCTCTCGCTTTGTGACAGCAACACTTTCACTCAAGGGATGGATGACTCTGCCTTAAATTAGGAATGACTTCAACAAGGAATATGCCAATTCCATCAGCTATGGATAGCCTTTATTAGTTTATCATTAATAAACTACAGCAGTATGACTGTCACATGTGATTAAGAAGATGTTTCATCTAACTTAATTTACACACCACAGATCTAAATTCTTCTCCCATTTTCTTTCCAGTTATCCAATTCTCTGAGAAAACTCTGCACACAGTCCATCCCAGCTCACCAGTAGAGTCCATTATTATACATCAGGCTGTTCTCTGACGTGTCTCAGAATAAAGCTGCAACTTAATGCCAAGCACAAGATTAAATGCTCTGCTCGTAGAATCAGATTCAGTCAGTATTCAAAGGAGAGTTCTTTAGTGAATGAGATGCAGCAAAGCCAAAAACACCTTCCCAAGAGTTGGCTTCTGCCAGGACAGCATGCCAGGTTGATGAACAACACAAATGCTCTGCTCTCATTTCCACTCTGTAACACACCATCTGTTTTTACTACTTCTTGCTATCTGGCAGGCCAGACGGCAGGAAAACCCACTGTAGTGGTTTTGGTTTGTTAATTTGAGATTACATGACACCCACCAAGTTGTGTTCTGACAAACACACCTCAGCAATCCTCAATTCTAACTTGCCAGCTGTCTGGAAAAGATGAGAGGGAACAGTTGTGAAGCATGTCAGATCGAGGTGAAGGCTAAGAAGTCTAATTCTCCCAACTGGAAAGGACTTGATTTCAGATTAAGTAAAATAAATCTCATTGATACAAGCAGCAGGAGGGCTGTGCTAGCTACTTTAGAGATAACTGTCCCAGTCCATCATCTCCATCATGGGGAAATGACTCAGACTTGTCCTACCTCTCCTAACAACAGGGCAGAGTAACACCTACAAGAGAGTACCTCCTGTGCTAGGGACTAATACTGTATCTCCCGAGACAAATGCCGAGGCATGGACTTCAGTAACACAGGGTAAGGCAGAAGCCAAGGCTTACCGAGAACTAAAAGCAAGCCATGAACAGCCATGGCAGAGTACTGGCTCTGCAAGCAGGTATTGTGAACCTTACTCTGAGCTGCTCTGAGCTGAAAGAAATACTGTATTTAAGATCAGTTACTACTTCAATTATATGAGGTCAAGGATCACACAGTATCAGTCAAGATGCCAAACTACGTCACTTCCTTTAATGCTCTCCAGCTTTTTTTTTTTTTTTAAACAATACATGGCCAGACAAAAGTACATCATTAACTAATTGGGAGGATGTATTCCTTTAACTCTCCAACTTCTGTGCTTGACAAAGTATTCATAGTATTGCAGACACTTATAACAGCAGCAACCTGGATCTAAATAGAATTTAGAGATTTATAACTGAATTAGAAACCTTATCAGTGGTGGATTTGCAAACTGTGATGTGATTTTTTTTTTAAGGTAGGCAAACCTTATTTTCACATTTCAGTTATATCATTCACATTGAAGTCACAGTACATTCCTTCACCTTATACAAACCGAGGACTCCAGCGAGGCAGAGCTCCACATTGCACACTAAAGATTGGCAAGCACACATTTCTGCATGGGAGTTGTCCAGGAAAAGGGTTGGAATACAGTTGTTGCATACATTTGACTGTTCTCCTAAGAATCATCTGTTACTCAGCTACCCCAGTGCACCTCAACCAATTAATCTCACCTCATAGTGGATAAGGACTAGCTCCAGCTAGTCCTTATCAGCCTGTGTGACCTGAGTGCCATGCCTAGTTTTTGCCTTTTCCCTTCAAGGAGTACAGTTTGCTCATAAAGAAGAGGACATCACTGTTATGGGTAAAACCCTCCTAATGGCCAAAGTGTTAATTGAGAAAGTCAAATCAAAATTAAGAAAATAGATTTTATTTTGTGAATCAAAATACAATCTTAGATAGCCACAATCGAAAGGGACAGCATCGAGCCCGGGTCTCGGTGCTGGGTGAACATAGATCCAACCTCTACCGCATTGAATCCTCCAAGTTCACGAAGTCCTTCTGGGGAACTCCAGTTTTTAAAAGTTTTTTCTTGCCTGTAGCAAGGTTTCCCTTGCTCCTTTCTGTTCTTCCCGAATATTCATGTGGTTTCTTTCTCAGTCTGGTGTCAGAGAAAGCCCGTCTCGGGTGCAGGAAGAAACCTGTTTCTGAGTGGACAAAGCCGTCTTTGGAAGGACAAAAAACAGTGCCCGGGGAAAGATACATATTAATTTGAAGTTATGGAACCCAACATTGAGATGCAACAGGTTACAGGGAACCGGGTATTGAGATGCGGGTTCTGGTTATCTTGATTTCGGAGCCATTATCGGCCACTGATGGCCTGGGTGTTCCGCTATGCCCAAAGTAGGCTATTCTCTTCATTTGCAAATTTGAAACTCTATTCAGTGACCATCTGCACTATTCCAAATTAGTGAAACAGTTTCTCACTACGCTCCTATGTAAGATTTCTAATCCTTGCTGCTATTTCTAAAACATATTTTATTTCTCTTCTATATAACTTTATGAACACGAATTTATTCTAATATCTATCACATCACCCTTCTGTGTGTCTTGGTGCAGCTATCTGAGGTTTTCAACTGTTTCCAGCATCACAGGGTATTTTTCATGTCAGCTTCCTATGAATTCCCCAACAACAGGTCATCTATTGATGAGGCATACATGACTTGCTCCAAGTTTCATATACAGCAGTTGCACTTAAAACAGACAAAAGCTGCTAAAGACAGACTTTCCATCCTTTGCCTTTCCATCATCTTGCTGATGCTTAGTGTCAAACTTGCAGTTCTGGCCTGCTTGCTCTACATCTGCTGCCTATCTGTTTTGAAAGCCAGAGCTGGCATGGGCATGATGAATAGAGGTTATGATGAGAGGAGAGCAGCTATGAACATTAAATTGTTTTTACTACTGTGTAACCAAATATATGGGGGCTAAAACCACTGTGATTTGACTGAAAATATGGGCAGCTCCTAGAAATAGCAGGCAATATGTTCCCAGACACAGTGTGATAGATACTGGAATAAATTCGTGCTCATAAAAGTATATATGTGAAATAAAGTATGTTTAGAAAATGTCTATTAGAAATAGCAGCAAGGTTTAGAAATCTCACATAGGAGCTGGGTAAGAAATTGCTTCACTGAATTGTGAAATCACAGGTGGCCACTGAATAGTGTTCCAAATTTGCAAATGAAGGGGCTAGCCACTGCAGAAACACTGGGTGATTTTCAACACCCGGGCCATCAACAGCCAATAATGACTCTACATGAATGAAGATAACCAAAGATAGCCCAGAACTTGCATCTCAATGCTTGGTTCTCTTAACTTGAAATTAACATGTATCTTTTCCTGGACACTCTTTTTGTCCATCCAAAGACGGTTTTGTCCACCCAGAGGCAGGTTCCTTCCAGCACCAGAGACGGGCTTCCTCCAACACCGGACAGAGAAAGAAAACTACATGAATATTCATAAGGAAGAAAAGAACAAGAGAAACCTCACTCTGGGCAAGAAAAAGAGTGTAAGACCGAAGAGCTCACCAGATGGACTTTGTGAACTGGGGGGGTTCGATGCGATAGAGGTCGGATCTGCATTCACCCAGCGCCGAGGCCCAGGCTCGACGCTGTCCCTTTGATTGTGGCTATCTGAAATTGTATTTCAATTCACAAAATAAAATCTATTTTCTTTAATTTTGATTTGGCTTTCTCAATTAACGATTTGGCCTTATCAGGGTTTTACCTATAACAACAGGTACAAGTTATACAGTGGAGCAAACAGTTTGTCCGTTTAGGATTAATTTAGTTCCTTCATTGTTTCTTGATAGAACTTCTTTTGTCAGCTATGAAGCTCTCATAATACAAACCCCTGCTTTGAGCTGCAGTGCTGCCTAGGTGTTGCTAGCAAGCCTCTTATTTATTCTGGGTTTTGCTGGGTTTTTTTGAAGCACCATAGTAGAATGAGTTATGCTTTCTTCATGTCACAGGCTCCCTGGGCTGATTTTGTACACACATAAAAAGAAGCTTCTGGCATTTTTCACGTTTCAACCAGCAGTGGCTTGGCTGCATTATCAAAGCAGGGCTGGCAGATACACAGAGCATAGCATCCAAGACCCACCGCAGAAGCTGCCTGCACAAATGAACTCATAGCACAGATACGGCTGGACCACAGCAAGGAGACCAGGGGAAAAATAAAAACCAATGGCGACAGGGCTGAACCATGGCTGTAAAGAATCTGCTTTTCTTAGCAGGTGCTTTAAGTGCCAACATCTGCTGACCATATAAATCAAAGAAGCTCCTACAACTATTTACGCAAATGAATGACATGAACATAGAAATACTCTAAGGTTTTTTCCCTATTACTGTTCTTGGCATTGAATTCATAAAGAAGGTTCAGAAACTTTTTGCCAACCATAAAGGTTATGATAAGAAAAATACCTAATGTCAACTGGTGTGTGGCTTGTGGAGGAATTCTCAGAGATTCTTTTAAATAAAAGATTCAATAAGACTACCTCAAGTATTTTAGAAAAAGGCTCCTTCCTACTTTTAGCTCTATCATATATTCAGCTCACAGAACTGATTTTATTCAAATGAAGTATTACCAACATCATTTAAAAGAGGATTTTGCTTCTATTTATCATGGAATTCATTAAAAAGAAAGCAAAGCTTTCAAAACAGATGATTTCAAGATGAACTTCCTCAGCTGTCAGGACACGTGGTTGTGTTATTTGTCACCTAATTATAAAATGCAAACAAGTCACCATAAAATTGATTTTCTATTCTACACTTACTTACTTATCCCTCTCTATTACAGCAATGAGCTCCTCACACCTTGAGTAGCTATCATTTTTTGCACCCCTTTACAGAATACCCTTTTCCGGTTTGGAAGGTTTCATACTTTAATTCTTGTCCTGGTGAAAAAAAAAAAAATAAAAA
>VZRH01002601.1:218663-296778 GCA_013397555.1 Urocynchramus pylzowi
AAAAAAAAAAAAAAAAAAAAAAAAAAAAAAAAAAAAAAAAAAAAAAAAAAAAAAAAAAAAAGAAAAATTGATATTTCATTCCTGGGAACTTAGTTATGTGAAAGCCATAACTAAGCTAAGCTGAAGAAGTGTTCTTTGATAATGTTGAATAATGATTAATTTGCAGCACTCTCCTTTTCCCCCTGCCCTGGTACACATCTTGTACTACACAGCCTTTCTGCTGACATGGCTTGCGACAAAGCCATTTCTAGCCACCTCTGGCACAAAAAGCTGGCGTGTCTGCTTGGTATCTGGCACAAAATGCATCTTGCCCCATCTGATATGCACAAGGCCAGAACACAATCCCTGTTTTCTGCTGGGCTTTTTTCTCTGAGACATAAGGCTACACAAACTGCATGTCCAAACCAAAAGACTGCAATGAGCTGTTCACTTATGCCTCACACTCAGTCCAGGAAGCTCCTCCAAGCTCACAGCCTGGCTGCTGTTCCCTCACACTGTCAGTCCCACTGAGCAACAGCTTCTGGGCTGACACTGAGAGCCCAGGCCTGCTCCTGCTGCCCAGCCCAGCCCAAGCAGCTGCGTGGAATTATCTTGAAGGAGAGCTCATCCTTTGTGCCACACACCTGAGCCTCCTTTCAACTGGTGCCCACACAGCAGTATTTCCAGGCAAGGGGAAGCTGCATCACAGTGGATTCTGAAAATTCCCCTCCACCCCCCAGGGGGGAAAAAAAAAAAAAATCAGTCTGCCAAAATAAAATATGAGCTCCAGAATGGCTTTGAGTTTCAATGAATGTTTGTTTTAGACACATATACAAGTGACATCCTACAGGCCCTTTCCAATGCAGACAGTGCCAGATATCCCCTCTCTCCAGTCTCAGAAGATATACAGTGGACAAGCAGCCCCACTTGGCTCCTGGTGACTCCATCACATGGAGCTTTTCCTATCAGCTGGTCAGGTCTCTGATTTAGCCTTTTATTTGATAGGCAATTTAGTTTTTCTAGTGCTCCCTTATTCTCCTTTCAGAAACGCGCAGAAATGAAGCATCTAAACTCTAAAGACTACATATGAAGGCTGCTTTCTTGTAGAACTGTTTTAACAGTGGGGACCATGTGCATTTTAGCTGATTCCAAACGAACTTCTGTTCCTTGATGAAGATTTCACATAACGTGCAAAATCATCCATTGCCCAGCTGCTTCTGTCAGCTGTTTCCTACTCCCTGTCATAGATGCCAAAACTATCACTACAGAGAGATACGCCCATGGCCTGGCATGAAGTGCCCCCTCCTCTTCAATGGGAAACTGCACAGCTTACAGGCAAGATCTGTGGTTCAAGATCCTGAGCTCGTGATGCTTTCTGGTCTGTTTTGCAAAAAACAAAAAAATCCCACATCAATTTTCATCAGCATTTATTCAAATTAATAGCCTAATACATCAGAGCTACTGGTTAAATTCAAAGTGTCAAATGTTTTCCTTGTTGTATCCTGGCACTGATGAGATACAATCTGGGCAGTCACTTGGAATGCCTAAGAACCCACTGCAGAAAATGCTCTGTTATGCTGTCAAGAGTAATGGTTGAGTATTGAAATATAACCACATGGAGCAATCTATTCACAGAAGAGATATTATGGACAGATACAATCATGTTTATTAAAGCTCATCTATACAAAGCAGTGCAACATATCACTGGGCTACTAGAGAACAGGTGTTGAGAGTTTTAATAAAAAGAATTAGGACTTCTATAAAAGGAGGTCCAAGTTGAGAATGGACTTCAAAAAACCCAAACAACAAAAAAAATCATGTCTCTTTAGAAAATACAAGCAAGTCTAGAATGCACCCTAATAATGCATGTGAACAATAGATATATTTGGAGCAAAGTAGAAAAGTACCACCTAAGAGCAGTAAAAACATGCCATAGAAAATATACTAATAGAGAAAAATTTTACCAGACTCAATTTATTTTCCCAGCTTTGAGGTCTCCTACACATTATGCTTTCATTCTTGCCCGATTTACTCATTGTAATACTGCAAGTGATCTGAAAAAAAATTCAATGGGAACATTCCAAGAATAAACTAAACAATGAAAAATAATGACTGTCTACCCCTAATGACTAATTTCTTTTATCTTAGTCAAACCTCACCAGATATCATTGAACCAAAAAATTATAATAATGATTAATATTTGTTATAAGTAATTTGGTAATTCATGCTGATTAAAACTGTGTGTATAAAGAACATGTCTCAATTATAAAAATTTTAAGAAATACTGTGATTGAGATTGAGGGCAGCCACACAAGATGACGAAGTTGCAGCTGGCAAGAAATGAAATTAACATATGAACAGAACCTAGCCCAGCACAGGAGACAATCATCATCGCTGGAATGTCCAGGAACCACCCAGCGATGATGGGCCATTAAGATGTGCAGTACAGATAATCTCAGCAATTGAGAACATACATTTGAATGCCCAATTCTGATTCCCAGACAAGGTTTTGTGCAACGCAGGACACAGAAAGAAACCAACATGAATATGGAAGACACTGAAAGAAGACAAAGAACTGAGCCTCGGGCTAGAAAAAGAGCATAAGAACAGATTCTGCCATATAGCAGGCATGAACCACGAGGGCTTGGTTCAATAGAAGCCAAACGTGTGGTCACCCAGCTCTGATTCTGGCCTCGGCGCTGTCTCTCGAATGGTTAGCTATCAGGACTGTATAGCCATCATGAAATAAATTTCATTTTTCATTTTTTATTAAATTGGCTCGCTCAATTTTTACCTATAACAATATTGAATCATTATCACCCTGGATTTAACACAGGCCCTTTTGTAATATATCAGAGCAAAAAGTAGTATAAGAAGACTGTAGAACAATGGTAAGTATTTTGATGGTACATGATAGATTTATAAAACAAGCGATGGGGCTGGAAAAAAAGTAAATTCTTGTAGGAACTAATAAGGTCCCATCTGCACAGGGGAGTTCACAAAATGGCAATACTGTGTCATCAGGCTGGCACAGCAGCTGAATCTCCAATACACCACAGCAAGCATGTGCAAGTCTGGACTTCAGCCTCATGCTGGGGCATGCTGGAAGGGTCTTGGCCCTTGCCCAGGGCAGGGATGGCTGTGGACTACTGGAGTGACACAACAAACAGACTTGAGTGGCTTGGCATCCCTGAATGGGTTGCAGGTGTCCATTTTATTCAGAGCTTCTCTACACCTCTGCCATGAGGAAGTGAAAAATGCTGCACAAATTTAGGAAGAGATTTCTTCAAAATGAGGAAAAAAGAAACTCCCTGTTTACCAAAGATGGGAACTCTCCTCCATTTTCACATCTTGGCAATGCCCAGATTTCTGGCAATTCCTTGAGTGCTTTGAGGATGAGTCAGGAAATCTGTACTCCAGGGGTCAGGAAATCTGTACTTCATGTCTGTAACCTCTCTGCAACAACTGTGATCACTGCTTTTACCCCAACTTTCTTCCACCTGTCCCGGGATCCTCCTCTGTCATCTGAATATATATTTGCCCTGCCAGCTTTGAGGCATGACTAGACCCTCCTCTGCCTGCTCCTCAGATTTCAGCACAGAGCAAGTCCAAGCCCGAAGTACTGCATATGTTTCCAGTCTCTTCTGAACCCTGCTGAGCAGCATGAACACCGCTAAGATGGGCAATTGTTCCTGAGATGCCAAAATTAAGCCAAGATTCCCATGCAGGATCTATCACTGGAGCCAAAGCAATACCACAGCTATGCCTGTGTATTGCATGGGCTGCTCTCCAGGAGCAATGTGCTTCAGGCCTTAGTCTGCTGTAACAAAAACCCAAATACTAGCAAAACAAATAATTAACACTAGCAAAGTTCCTGTATTATCAGAGTCCTGAGCAAACAATGGCTAACAGAGATATTGCCTCCAAAACAAATAAGGTCAGATTACATACCGAAAGGTTAGAACACAAAAGTATGATCCAACAATTCTGGATGTAAACTGATTAGGAATATCAACATAAAATACAGCCTTTACTCTGAAGGGAGAACCACTTCTTTGTGAATAAAACAAGTGCAGCTCATTGGTTTAAAAGGGAAAATATGTCTCAGGCAAGATATGGATGAATAAAAATAGAAGTTCCAAAAGTTAAAAAAATAGTTACATAGAGAATTACACACATTAGGCAGCCTTCTGCTAGCACAGAAAAACCTGAAATTAGAACTCCTTTATCTAACTGAAACTGAATTCTATTTTCCCTCCTCAAATCAGCCTAGCTTATATGGCCAGCTATGATGTCATTCCTGGCTGCAAAAAAAGTCTGCAGAGATCAAACTGGGTCCCAACCTGCTCCAAGCAGCTTAGGCTGCGATAAAAGCACTCAGTCATCTCCACCTCAGAAGAGTTCAGAAGACAGAATAAAAAGGACCTAGATGCAGATGCAGCCTATACCTTTAGCCTGTACCTAAAAGTACCTTTTAGAGAGGTGTCCTTCACCCCTTTTTCTACTGTGGTTGATGCAAAGCCAGTTCAGAACAGAAGGAATGTTCTCTCATCAACCGTGGTTTGTAACATTAAACACCTCCAGAATAGTCTATGGTGGTCCCTAGCACTGCTAGGTCCAGCACAGTCAGGAGACAGTCACTTCCACAGAGGAAATACCTACATTACCACCAGAAAAAGAGACAATTGACTCTGAACACTCATGAGAAACATGACTGTGGCACCCACATTGTCTGGGCATGATTCTTTACCCCAGATTTTTCTCCTGAGAAGTTGAAAAGACAGCAAGAGGCCCAAGAGAAAAAAGGAAAACAATTCTTATCTCATTTGCTTCTCCTGTGTTTGTGCACAAGTGGAAGGTATCATGGAAGATTGATTACCTGAAGGTGATTGCCTGATTGGATTCTGGTGTGAGTTGTTTTGACTCATTGGCCAATTAGGACCAAGCTTTTCTGTATCTTTTCTGTATCTTTTCTGTATTCTTTAGTTTAGTATAGTTTAGTATAGTATTCTTTAATATAGTATTATCAAATAATAAATTAGCCTTCTGAGAACATGGAGTCAGACTCATCATTCCTCCCTGACCTGAGGGCACCCACAAATACAATACATGACCATTTCTTAAGAGGTTGTATCAGTGGATGTTAAATTATTTTGCCTACCTCGAGTAATACCCAGAAAGCCTGTCCTGATCTGAATCCAATTCAAAAGAGGTTTTGCCAATGTCTTGTGCCATATGGACACACATCTGTTTCTCCTGCCTCATAAAGTTTGCAATATGAGTTTTGATATAGAACAACTCTCCACAGAGAAAGGTGGAGAGGCAAAATCCCATTGAAAAAAATTAAAACTGCCAGAAAACCCATTGAAACAAGCTGCCTGGGCTGAGTTAATTCAGTTAAAAGCTATCAACGTCACACTATTAGCTACAGCTCATTACTACAGCATGAAAGCATGTTGTTTGGCCATCAGTTTCCTATTTCTGACACCATTTGCTTAAAGTGACCTTGGTCAAGTCACTTAATACTTGTTCACAAGCTTCCTATCTTTAAATTAAAGATATGGGCCTTCTTCTGTATCCACCAGACTTATTAAGGATGCGATCTTAGAAAAGCAGGTACCTCTGACCATGTTTGCAAGAAGTCCTAGGTTTTGCTCATCTTTCCTAGTCTTTAACACAGTTTTTAATAGTGCCTCAAGCAGTGAAGACCAGATACTACCACCAGTTTCATCCTCAATAAACCTAAGCATTCAGCTAAACCATACAATTAAGAAAAAGGAATTACCCCAAGTTTAAGGTTTACTTAGACTGGCCAAACAAAGGAAGGAGCCTTGGGTGGCTTAAGAAAGATTCCCAAAATCTAAAATGATACCTGAGAAAATCTAAGATAAATTATATGGTTTCCATTTATATCTCTCAGGACAAAAAAAAAAAAAANAAATCATAGACGAAAAGTGATTGTATTTCTTTCTCCTCAACTCCTGGCTAGATCGAAGAATTACACAGGGTAGCAAAGCCAGCAGAGCTGCCTGGCTGCCCTCAGTAATGTCTGTAGAGTTCTCACATTCTGCAGATCCCAGACTCCACCACATTTATGAAGACTGGGGGTCCCTACTTCACTACCAGTGCCCTTGGACAAATGCTCCCCCTTTCCTGCCTTCAAACCTGTTATCTTTCCCACTTCTCACCCCACAGGGTGTGAGGGAGCATGTCTACTCGTTCACAGCTCTAGTCTTTGGGGTGCCATTGATAGTCAAGCCTTGGGGAGCCTTATGAATCCTAATGGCACTCTCAAGCACAGCTCAGTCCACACTACAAATAAACTTGCTCTGGTGAACCTGCTAGTGGCTTCAGTGTGCTAACATCCGCCTACCTCTGAAAAAAGGGCTCAGCAGCACAGGCCTTGCAAAGGAAAATAAAATCCTCAGCATGGAGCCCCAGAGAAGAAAAACAGTGAGATATTTCAATCTAGCCATTTCTTTTTGAATACTTGGGTGTTCTTTATAGAGGGAATTTCCCCCTCCCCCGCTCCCCACCAGAAGCGTCCAAAGAGTTACTCACTTTATTTACAGAGCTTTGATGTGAGCCTCCAAGTTTCTAGTTTAGCCTTTGAGAATGTGAGGGTCAACTGATTTTCTTTCGGGGGAAATTAGGCTGAATTTCATACCACCATTTACACCAAACAAGGAAATACATAAAGGAATCCTACTTTAATTCAACGGCAGTATCTAAAATCCAAGTTTAAAATCACTCCACCAACACACATACTTTCACTGATCATTTTTACATCCAGAACATGTTTGGCCAGTGCAAATGAGCAGCATTACAAGATTTGTTTGTGTTCAGTGGTCCAAAGAAAATGACATCCCTCCTGGACAGAAGTTAGGATCCTCACTTTGCAGTGGGAGAAGGCTGCTTGTGCAAAAATAGCAAGTCAAGAAATAACTGGGGTCCTTGAAAAAAGTCAATCTTGATGTTCAAGCTGTGCCCTCTCTTGCTGAGAGGCCACCACTGGAACAGAAACCATGCTGATCTGGGCAGGTTTTCCACCCACAGGTAGTGCTGCTTCTACATGATGGATTCCCACCCTTCAGGTAACAGTAATTGCTCTGAACTGAATCAAGTACATGCTCATAGCCCCTGGCATTTCCATTTATTTGTCTTGATTTACTGACTTCATTGGCTGGTGTCTCAGCCATTTTTTCCCCATGGCTACAGCAGCCTCTTAAGTATGAAGTCTTTCAGTGAGAGAACAATTCTAATGGTACTTTGAGTGCCCATTTGTAAAAGCAATCTTAGTCTCATTAAAACTTTCAGCAGTTATATCATCCAGAAAGCTCATAGCAATCATGACAACAAATTGTCTAACAGGAACAGGAAGAAAATCCCTCGCACCTGAGCTGGATGGATTCTGGCTAAAATCAGTCAGGGACAAAGACAAAAGACTCTGCATCTACTGAGATTTGAAAGAACAAATGTCTCTGACCCTGGAGTCAGACGAACTATTAAAACACAGATACAAATCAAGAAGCTGACTCTGCAGAACATTCCTGACTTCAAATTTTCCTTCCTGTTGGGAAGCACTGGAAATGGTCAAACACAACAGGCTTTGTAAAACATATCAACATAGCATGGGGGAGCACTGCCTATAACCATTTCATGTTCCCTAATACCTCATCCCTGAGCTCATGCCTGCAGAGGAATCCCACACACAGCTCTGTGCCAGATACCTCTTCTTCCCAAAACCTGGAAGAGAAAGGGAACTGTTCAAACTCATGCCCTCAAATGCTGAGATTTTACTTGAAGCACATTCACCAGCAAAATCTCTGTACTTTTCTAGCTGACCACAGGTAAATACACACACAGAGCAACATTCTAAGCACATTTATAACATGTACAAGTCTAAGGCAAACTGCTCTTGAACTTGAAAACTAAAAGGTATTCCTTTCTCTGCTAGTTCATCCTGGGCAAGCATTGCCTTGAAACTGAAGTGGCTTAGACATAACGAGCAACAAAACCATTTATGCAAAGAGTTCATTCCTGTACCTGCCTTCCAATTTTCAGTCAAATAGTGCTGAAACTGGTCAACAGATCAGTTGCTGCCCTGCTCTTTGGGTCATAGACAGACACCAAGAAGGTCATTTAGGTTTTCACTACAAGCAACAGCGTCCCATGTGCCTTACAAGCAGCTAGCTGCATTAAACTGAACTCTGATATTTAGGTTACCCTTGAATAATAAAGAAGCAATCAGGTAGACCAAATGAGGGCTACATGGGGATAAAGCAGTCCTTATAATAACAGAGCATTTTCTTATTTAACTCACTCAACAGAGAAACAATATCCACTTCAAGCTGTCCCTTGACAGCTTGAAAGAGACATCAAGCTGGTCCCTGCCCCAGCAAACTTGTGCTCAAGCAGCATTAAAATAATCAAGTAATACAGTTTTAAGTATGACATGGTTTCAGTGCATCTGGCATCCCACTGGTTAGGGCTGAAGCTGCAGCAACACAAGCCAACACTTCAGATGTCTTCTTCTATACTTAACTAAGTGTGAGAGTGAGCTCACACAAAGGGCCCAAGGTCACCCTGCGCTTGTTCTACACACAGCAAAATGCATTCAGATGCTTGGCTTAAAGACAAAAGCTGTCTAACTCTTATCTTTTCATCTACCTATTTGTGAGAGAAAACTTAATTATGGTTAACTTTCTGAGTTTAGAATTTTCAACTTCATGTCAATGAAGTACAATATTTTGTTCAATATTTCCTAATCACATAGTTTCTAAAATGTTTATTTTATGAAATTTTATTTATTTATATTAAATTCTTCTACATAACTTCACTGTGAATCACTAGCAGGTATAGAAAATTAAACTGACAATACTTGGATACTTATTCACAAGGTACAGTGTCACATTAAAACTCAGTTTAGCACCTAATCCATGCTAATCTTTCAGAGTGTACATGTGTGTATATATAAAAAATAATTATAATTATACATATTATGTATATATATAATACATATACACAGAATTTACTATACATGTTTCCAGCATTATAAATAGTTATCCATCTCATACCTATTCCCAAGAAAGAATTTCAGGCCTTGAAACCTGCAAAACTCTGTGTGTACTTACTAAGCCAGGGAATGTGTTGTACATTTACCAAGTTTCCCTGTGAAGCAGAGTAGAGAATAATTTGCTAAGCTCTTTACTGTAGCACCAAACATCTGGAAACACAAAGCTTATATTAAGAAGGAAGCAGCTGACATGCTTTAAATGCATCTATATTTTCTCTTCGCCTAAAAGGAAGAACTATTTCTTGTACCAAACTATGATATCTTTTAGAGTCAGGACAGCACTTAGTACCAAAAAAAAAAAAAAAAAAAAAAGCCAAACTGATGTACTTTTGGCTTTGGATGCAATTATCATACAAGCCTGCAATTAAAAGAGATACACTTGTGAATTCTTAGCACTAATATTAGAGTTGATTCAGTTATTCTATTCTATATCTAAGGATATTTTCACAATTCCTTTGAAGCTAGTAGATGCAATTTTTTTCTTTCTTTTTTTTTTTTTTTTTCACAATACTGACCTATAGTTTCTGCCAGCTTATGAACAGGACATTACAATAGTCAAAAAGGCTCAAGACCATATTTCCTTCTACAATTTAAATTGTATAGGAAATTATGAGCAATTATAAAGCAAATGTAGAGTTAATTCTTCTGGCAAACATTTCATTTATGACAAAGTCTGGGCAGATAATTAACATGACTGTTTATGAAAAGTCTCTGTTAAAATTGGGAAGACATTAAACAAGCAAATCTTATTTTTATGTTGAGAAACACCCAGTAAGCTGGACAATCTACACAAGATGAGTTAATGAAGTAAACACGTATGTTCTTCAGAAACATCAAACTTCTTAGAGGGGGGGAAAAGGCACAGAGATTTACTGAAGGCACAGTGCATTAGGAAGGAAGCTTTTATGGCATATCACCTTTTAGGGACATCACCCTGGATGTCCATCACACTTCTCAATATAGGAATTTTGCCATGGACACCGATGGAACCAGAATACTCTTCCTAAAAGCTGAAATCCCTTCAAATTAAGTTTCAGTTATGAGGACAAACAACAATACCACCACTTGTGTTTGCTTGCAAACAGCAAGAAAAACAAGCAAACAAGTCAAGGAACAGCAGATACAGCTCCAGTTAGACATAAGCAGGTGTCTAAATTCTGTATGTGTAAGTATTTCCTCTTAATGTGCTTTTTCAGGACATACTGAAAAAGCACAGTAGCAGGCTCCAGGCCTGTAAGACTCTGGTGGACAGCAGCCTAAAGTGCCAAGTCATGCTGACTAGGACAAAAAGAAGTCCCTCTTCCATCTTCAGATCCTTGCTTATGTATCTGTAAAGCTATAGGCTACTTTCCCTTTGACCTTTACCATTGGACAGTTTCCAATCCCCCTAAACCCTATAAAAACCCCTACTTTTGCCCAGTTAGTCAGAAGAGACGTCCCTGGAACCCTTCGCAGATAGCTGTCACCAAAGATCTGAATAAAAGCTACATCTGTGGAATCCTATACGCTTCTTCTCCTCTCTCTTCCATCGTCTGCTGCTGCAAGGGCCTAGCAAGCTTAAGAGCTGAAATCGTTATTGCCTGCTAGGCTTACCTGTACTGGGAACTGCTTTTGGGTCTCGGAAAGACAGTGCTATTAAGCATTGGGCTAGCCGTGCACCCGTCGTGGCAGCTAAGGGGTCACCCCTGCCCCACAGAGCAAACCACAGCGAAAGACTGGTAGGCTTCACAGTTTCAAATAAGGCACATTAAGGTCATTTACAATTTATTTTCATTTTCACATTGCCACTAATCCAGTGAAGGCATTTGAGGCCCTGATCCCACAGGGATTTAAGCATGTGCTTAACTTTAAGCACTCAGACTTTCTCACTGACTTCTGGTGAAAGCTTGGCCAATGATGTAAGTATGTTAGTTGGCTGTTTCACAGAAAAGCTAAAAAGACAAATTTATTAATATTTGTCCACAGCAGTGACAGTCACCACAAAGAAGAACATCATGCAATTATTAAATGCATATTTATTGCAAGGTTTACATAACCTCTGGCATTGAGCCATCAGTAGGAAGAAATATTGTGGAGTTGTTTAACACTTTATGCATGGTTCATGCTGTGCACTGTAGCTGGTAATATGTGGAAGAAATAAACATGTGTTTATATAATTGAAACCCATATAAAAATACCCCCACACAAAAACACACACATTCCCAGAGCATGTAAAGCATGTAATTTAAATAGATAACCTTAAATATGGTATTTCTCAACTTCTGAGAGCTTGACTTTCAACCTTGGAATATTGCTTTGATTAAAAGGCTTTGGGGTTTGCTTGTTTTTCTGCCCTTTCTGTGCTATTGGTTTTCTGCCCTTTCTGTGTCTATTGGTTTTACATTTACCTCAGTAAAGCTAGTATTTGCAGTAAACCATGTGCAGTTACCTAAGTCTTCAACCTTGCTTCAGCATTAAATCATCTAGAAAAGCAATTTATTGCTTCATATATTCCAACACCATGAACAATACCCATTAAATCTCCATCTCATATAGTGACCACATTGCTTTATGCTTGGACTGCAGTCTCAATATTACAGCCTCTCCCAGACAGTGGATTACCCTCTCCCTGCCCACATGAGGCTCACTACAGCATCCTGTGGCACTCAAATTCCCAAGATGTGCTATGTCTTCTCCCATCTGTGAGAAAACAGTCTCCAGGTTAAAGTGTTTCTCTGTGGTAAGGTGCAAACATTGAACCCTAGTCAGTACTTGCTCTGGGAGCAGAGGAACCACCAAATTGTTCCTTCAAAACAACAACATAACAATCTCAGAATTTGCAACAACATCTCAGTGCTGAATCCCATATGGAACATGAATTGAAAGTCTCATAAATGTACCACATAAAATCAATTACAATGTCAGAAGCATTTAACTTGTTTTTTTTCCCCTGAGCCTGTACATCTTGTTGAAATAAGAGCCTTTCAGTCCACTTTTAGCTAAATCTGAGTCTAATGGATATTGCTTTTTAAGACACTAAAATCACTTTTATTTCTTTCCCTGACCATGTAGAGTAGGCTCTCATTAATGTATTGTGATTATTTTTTAGACTTTCTTCCTCCAAAACCATTGGAAACACAAATTCAGCAATTCCAGCTTTTGGTACCTACAGTGCAGAAAGGATTTACAATAAGAAATTACTGTTACATGCTCAGTGAGATAATTTTTGGCCAGTGGTTAGAAAAATCTGCCAAGAAATCTGCCACTAACAGTGGCTTAAAAAGCTTAGTGAAGACAGTTTCTATTTCTGCAGCAGCTTCCATGAGATTTATTGCACCTTTTTACCTAGAGTCTGACACTTGGATTAGACAGGCCAGCAAAACTCTAGGAAAAAAAAAAGCATCATGCAACAGGTATTCTTCATTTCTTCATGGGCAAATGCAGCATGAAGACATTTCTTCATGGGCAAATGCAGCACATTGAGAGTCAGGGTGTCCCATCTGCCCAAAAAGAGGTCATAAATCTCAGCTTAGGTGACTACCACATTGGTCATTTCAGGCGCTTTTTCAACCTTGGAGGTTTGGGCAACCTGCCAGTAATGAAGATGTATTAATGCTTAATGCAGCTTAATGTATTAGGTGTCATGTTCATAATTTACAGAAGCTCTTTCTAAAGCATTAAATTCATTTATACTCCTTAAAAGCGACTCAATCCTCAAGGCTAAGTTAGTTTGGTTGGTGGGAGGTGGCTCATTTTTAGGATCAAATGATATATAAATTGTTAATATATCCAAATCCATCCATTAGTGCATGTGAAAGCAATAAATGTGCCAAAGTAGCAATAACATGATCGAGGAAAGTCATTGTGGTCATTAGGGATGATAGGGTTTCATTTATGGCACCAAAGAGAATGAAGGCTGTAAAATAAACCTCTAGAGTCCTGGTGACCAGAAGGCCTACCTTATTTTGTTAGAATAGAAAACATTATCTTTTGTTTCATATATGGCTACATATTATACCAGCAGTTTTCATTATCACTTCTGCCACCATCTTCTCCTCAGATTTGGAAATTCAATTGCAGACAATACAAGAGAGTCAGGCACCCAAATGCAACACTGATCTGGAGTCCTTTGCACAGGAACTCAGAGACGCCCTGGAATGTTTGCATTCCTGGAAGGGTGGCAGGAGATTGGCAGTTTGGGACTTGCAAAATTCTGGTCAACCCATGACAGCTTGCTCGGCAGAGGAGCTCTTGCTGATGTAAGGAAAGGTTTGCACTGACTCCAGTCTGAGGCCAGAGTGGTCACAACACATTCCCCACTCAGGATCCTCCCTGGCAAATTCCATACCTCAGAGTCTGCCTCCCTCAAAGGAATGCAATGCTGCTAGAGCAGGCACAGAGCACGAAGAGTACAGAGAAGCATGGGACAAGAAGGACTTCTTGCCTTCTGTGTGCCAGTAAAAGAAAGTAGGCCCTGACATTGGAGATGTTTGTGCTGCTAACAGTGAGCCAGACTCTGTAGTTATCAAAGCAGACCAAATCTTCCCTCGGTGACAGCTGAAGCTTCGCCCAGTTTTGAACCAGTGGCAAAACTCCTCTGAGAATCCAGGATTTGACATATTAGATCACTAAATAGCCGTAAAACCCATACTTGCAATACTGTAGCTACAGTCCCCCTGCTGTCAGAAATCCGAGCAACTTACCACATCCTAAATTGCAGCACTGCCTTTGTCCTGATGCAGCTCTGGGTCATGTTGTAGAACTTGGTCAGCACAGCAAATTAAAAGCTCCAAATGGCTTTGCCTTTTTCTTTTTTGTTTCTAAAACATTTCCAAACACCAGCTCCCAAACTGTGTTCCTGCTAGGCTAGAGCTGGGGTCAGACAAGTTGGTCTGTACTCCTGCTGAGAGCTGAGTTTGACCAGAGCCACCAATGTTGAGAAAAGGACTACACAGAAGACTACTACTTGTTCTGTGTCCTAAAGGAAGAAAAAGTTTTCCCTAAAAAAGTGGAAAAGGGGGGATGATCACCGGACAACAAGGACCTGGTCAAAGACTGCACTAGATGCCCCCAGTAGTAGAGCACTGGTGTTCCTCTGTTGCTGTTTGCCTGGTTTTTTATCTGTGTTTTTTCAGCACAACCAAGAGCTGCCTTCAGGAATTTGCATTGACACCAGACTGAATTTCTCAGTGAATGGTGCCCATATGTGTGTTACAGGAACACATAGAGCCAAAGCTGTGCCTCCACATGCACCACTATGGGATCAGTGTGTCTAACAACCTGTAATTAAGTCATGTCATGTAGCCAGATTCAACTCGGAGAAAAATGCCTACAGTAATTGCATTTAGTTCATCTTGTAGCATGGTCCCCATCATAACTGCTAATTCAATTGTACGTCCATTCTGCCAGCTCATTGCCATTAAGCACACATTTAATTACCTCAATAAAGGATTAATATGCAGCACACAAAAGAAAGGACATCATGCCGTGCCAAAGCACACAGCTGCCTCACCATTTACTGAGGAGATAAAGAAAGAATATCATTGGGCAGTATAATCCTGTTACAAATACATCATTATTAGATGAACATTCAGGACTTTTATTTTTGTGCTTGTTATTCACCACTCAGCATACATATCTTTCCTTGGCACCAGAAAGAGCCATAATGTGCAAGTGACAGCTCTGCCATTGTTGCCCCAGTGATGGCACTGCTGGCCCCCCTCCTCGCTCCCCCACAAGCTTGTAAGGTTGCTCTTATCTCGTCTCCAGGCAAGGGCTTACAGCAGCTACATTACAACATCCTGAGATAAGGGGCCTTGCTTGACATTATTTCTGTCTGTGCTGCAAACAACTGACAAGCATGGCAAGTATAAAAAAGAGCGAGAGCAACAAAGGCAGCTGCCTCCTTCCCAGCTCCCCCCTCCCGCCTCAGAAGACAGCTCATCAATTCTCCAGGATGTACACAATCATTATTGTAGGGGGAAACAAAGACCAATGTCAATTGTGCAGTGTTATAAAGCAGTCCCTCAAATTAAAACCATGTACCTAACTGCATCTGATGGCAGAAGCTATTTAGCAGTGATATTTTACGGAAAGGCAATGAAAAGCAATAACTGCTTTATTTAATGTATCTGTTCAATCCAGCTGCCTTGGATGGGCGTTAATAGAAGTTGTCGATCAATGTCAGTGCCTTTGAAATAACTGCAGCAGACTGCAATAAACATGAAGGAAAGATAACTAAAGCTACTGATCAGCCTCTTGTTAACTTCCCGCACCCAGAGATTTGTCATTTGTACTACTTATAATAGCCAGGGGTGGATGATTATTATGGGTGCAGGAGGTTGTGTGAGGGGAGGAATGGAGCCAGCTGGGGAGAGGCACTTACCAAAAAATTCATCCAGGATGCAGTGAATTCAGATGCTGTATCTCTTAAAACACAGATCTGTTTTCCTGCTGTATCAGTTCAGGACAGCTACTCCCTCACATTTCTCTGGTCCACAGAGGAACTTGAAAAACAGTGTCAGGGACAACACATCTCTTGTTCATCCAAGACCACATTACATTAGCAACACCCCAGCTCTTCAAATATTCTTACAATAATTATCAGAAAAGCCGATTTACATAACCAAACAGATGCTTGAGGTGGTGAGGTACAGGCAGGTGGAATGTAAGCAGCTGCATTTTAGGGAATGAACTTACTCAAGTCAAGCCAAACAGGCACTTGTGAAAGAGAAGCAGCAGAGCCTGATTTGTTCACTTTGGGAAAACAATTCATGATTCACTCCTCTGCTGAACCAGACATCATAATCTTGGCATTTTGCAGTAGCTGCCCTTGAGGGAAGATCAGACAGCCAAAAACCCCTTGCCTTTCACAAAAAGGCAGCTTTCAATGGCAACTGCAGGAGCTGAGCATATCCTATTTGTCCAAAAGCAGATCAACCTAAGCAGGGCAAAGGACAAGCCTCTCCCCAGCACTCCCAAGAGTCAAAGATTTAGGAAGGGGCCAATACATGAGCTTAATTCAGCAGTGCAATGGAAAAACAACTGTTGAATTTCAGCTGATCTGGTCAACCCATTCACCTTGTTTAAATAACTTTTTATACATTTTTTTATTATCTAGTTTTCTTGGCAATATTTTAAAGCTGCATGTTGGCAGCCTTCACAGCAACAAAATTTCTTGTCATTTTACCTTTAGAGTCTCAGCAGGCTGATTGTTATTTGTTTTGCTTCAAGGAGGCCAGCGAGAGCTCAACAGGGACCTGTAAAAATTCACGAAAATACAAAAATATTCTTCCCCCTTTTTACAGTGTATAGATTTTGCTCAAAGACTATTAGAATCTCCCTCAATATACTGAAATCTTAGTCCCTGAAATTTTATCTGCTGGCCTCCAAGGAACAGCAGATAAGAATTTTGTATTACCAGTGAGTTTGTGACCAGCATCCCAGTATTTCACATAAAATACCAAGTTATAAAAGAGTATCAGCAGAATCCAGGCTTCAATATTTGCACTATTGGACTAAGAGCTTCTGCTTTTCTCTCTGGTATCCAAGTATTAGGACAAGGTCTAAACTGAACTTCCATTAATTAATTACAGATTTGTAATTGTAAAGGTTTGCTTTGGGTCAGCATCCAAGCCTTAAAACAGAAATTTCCTTTAGGAGTTTTTCTTGGCAGTTTTGTAACTTTTTAGAGAACAGATCCTCATTCCATCTCATCTCCTCATTATATGGCCCTCACCTATGCAAGTGGATTCTGAAAGCATAGGGAAATAGGATCAATTGCATGCTACCACTTCTGCTTCAAAGACAAAGAATGTAAACCAAGCAGTAAATTGACTCCTCCAAGGGCATGCAAGAGCTGCAGCATGTCAAGAGACTTGACATGCAAGTCCTGCATGTCAGAACTGAAACACCCAGCCCTGACCCTACCCATTGGCCCTAAGGGGGTGGCAGCACTCACTGACCAGCCAGCACTCACTCCACTGATCCAGCTGTACACTCCCAAACGTCTAATTGCAGCCACCTCTTAAAGGGCAGCCTATCATGCACAGCTCACCTCCTGCTACTGGAAATCGCACCCAAAACTCTTTGGACAGACAGCAGCACCTCCACAGGAGTCCACAGCAAAATGTAAGTTAAGGGAGAAGGCATCAAGGACAGAGCTCTGCTGACAGCTTGGGAGATAAGACATATTTTAATGTCTCAATTTGGTTATTGCTTCTGCGATATGTCCTTGCTTCTGCAATATGTCCTTGCTAGCTGTCTCTCTGCAGGGTGCCCTTTCCTTTCAGCTCAGTGATGTTACTTTCCAATCCATATTTTTTTGTAACATATGCTTCATTCATAATATGGCATTTCACAGCTTTTAAAATAATATTTTTTCTTGCTCTTGGCTCTACATATGTGAAAAAGAAATAAATGTGTAGGGAGAAGATAGATGTGGACTTATATCTCTCTCATTTGTCTAGATGAAAGCCTGCTCTGAGTTTGAGCAGCAAACCATGCAATTAATAGCTCTGCCCATTTCCAGTGGAAATTCAGTTTTCCCTGAGAAAACCAGAAAGGCCATTAGACTAGATACTATCCAACTCAGTGACTGTAATATACAAACTCCAGCCATTTCATAGTCTCAACATTTACAATAAAAATTTCCAAATCTGTATCAGGAAAAGAGCACAAAAAACTCCCACAACTTGAGGCATAATTGAATGCCGTGGACAAATGCTCGGTGTTCAAACACTACTGTTTTAAGCAGAAAGGATCTGACCCCACCATTGACTTCTAAGGTGAGGTAATCATGCTACCATTTCTGGCTTTGAAAGGGCTCCTGCAGCATGTGCAAAGTTAACAGGGCTACGCAAATGACCCCAAATTTGTTTTAGCTGGATCTCCCCAGATCCCATGGGACACAATGCCTCCTGTGTTTCCAAGGCACAGCTCAAGCAAAGTTCTTGATACTCCTCCTAGATACAGGAGATGTCTAGAGACATGAATGAAGAAAATGGAAAGGGGGGGGAGGCGGGCAAGTATATAAAGTATCTGAGGCTTCTCCTTGGAATAGTTTCTCAGTATCTGGTAGGACTTGGATTAGTTATTTCCTAGACCAGATGTGGCTACTCTGGTTTTAACAGGAAAGGCCATCACAAAATGAGATTTAGACCCTTCAAACAAACATCTTACACAAAAGCATTTACTGGAAGTGATTTGCCAACCAATGATTTTCATGAGCCTTGTGACTTAGCTCCAATATACAATTTTCAAAATTCTAAGTCTTGAGAAGTTGACTTTTCTCCCTGGGATCAAAAATCGGGGGGATTTAGCCCATTTGGTCCGTTTAAAAACCTGTAGACTCACAACAGCAATAATAATTTATAAAATTATATGAATCCCTTTGATTAACACTTTTGTTGGAGAGCCTCACCAGTTTAGAGGTACGAGGCTTGTCATTGCCACCCATGCCCTGTATTGGATTAAACTAAGAGAATCTCTACAAGTAAGTAGTGTTTATGGGCTTATATGAAAAATTGCCTTTCTCACTAAGGCCTGCAGTGATGAGTCAGCTGCTTGAATACCTGCTGGTATCAAAGCAGAAAGAGTACAAAGAATAGGGGAAGAAAGGAAAGGTTTTCCACATTTTGCCAGCATGGAGGGGCCTTGAGCCTCCAACAGCATGCCCTTGTGCTGCCCAGGGCATATCCATGTTCCAAGAACTCAGTTCCTTCTATTCCATTCACCATCTGAAAGGAGTGTGATGAATTGCAGCTTATCCTCCTAAACCTGCATATCTTCATCATTAGGATGCACAAATATCCAACCAATAGGTCCTGATATAGGCAGTTATTAGCAACTGAGCAAAAAACCCCAAACACTGTCAAGGGGCAAAGCCAGGGTTGAGAAACACTGACCTAACACACAGCTCCTGCCAGCAAGAGGAGACTCAGGCTTCCACTGTGGTAATAACTCCCCACATCAGCACCAGCCACTTAAGTGTTTAACACAGGGGACGCAGTCTTTGCTGTACACTTGGAGGTAACCACTGTTATCAGCCTGAAAGAAAATTGAAGTTTCTCAGATTAAGGAAGAAAAAACTCCACCTGTTGCAAATTAATAGTGAGCAAAACTCTTCAGGGAAACTACTTTAAGCCTCATTTTGACCTCCCACCTAGGGCCCACCCAACTGCTGGCTGATAGCAATTGTGATTTCAGAGTCAGCCCATGGGGAGAGGGCTACAAGCTCCCATCATGGGCTGGCTCAGGGAATTTAAAATCCTGAGACCATTAGCACAGGAGTGGGCACAGCCAAACACTGTCCAATCCCCTCCTGCTGCTAGGCTGCCCACTGAGCTCCCAACTTCAACCCCCAGGCTGGAGAAATCAAAAGAGCAGGAACTACACCACTTAACACAGCAGCAGACACATTTTCAAGGCACCCTGAGTTTTTGTCCTGAGAGGACAACTTATTTCTAGCATTTTGCAGAGTAGTTAAAGAAAAAGACCCCAGGAAAAACACAATAGCAGCAGATGGGTTGTGAGGCAAGGTATTGAGGCAAGAAGCAATTCCTGCAGCTAAATTAAGGAATGGGTGAATTGAAAGCTTAGAAATGGAGCAGATTACAGACATTTAAACAGACACAGATATTTAAATGGCTTTAGTTCTGCACAACATTGAAATCCTTTTTCTTTCCCTTCCCTTTTATTTTTGGCTTTACACTTCTTCACTTTCAAACCAAGTGCAAGAGACCCCGCAACACTGACATAATTTTGTCCTAACCTTTTAAGAAGAATACTCACCAGGAGACTGAGCAAGCTACTAACTCATAAGCTTACTTTAGCTCCCTCCAAATTCCATCCTGTGAATTAGCGAATGCTAGAATCCAAAATTGAGTTTGTTTTCCATCCCAGGCCCTTCAGGATCAACAACAATCCTCTTTGAAGCCCATTATATGAAGACTGTCACCTGTAGATACATCCCTGATGTATATACAGGTGATGTATATGATACATCCCTTTCCCATTTTTGCACCATTTACTCTTCTATTTCCTTTTCTTAAAAATCAAAGTTATTATTTGCTTTCTTATTTCCTACAGCTTCTTTTTTTTGACCATCCTACTCACTGAGAAGTATCAACCATTCAGATGGCCTCCTGCATCTGCTTTGAAGTTACTATTAGTGGTAGAAGTCATAGTATTTGGAGAACCAGAATTGCCTTCTACCAGCACTGGCTTAAGCACTTAGCAGAGTACATACATTAAAAATCAGATTTCAGCCATAGCAATAATTTCCAGGCCTCCTTTGTTTTGGACAGCATTACAGTAGGCCTTGCTTCAGGGTCAAGTGTTTGTTTGTGGGGTTTTTTGACAGCAAAAAGACAAAATACCTGGGAATCAAGTTGAAGCAGAACAAAGATTATGGTTTTATATGGGTATAACTGCTGAGGCAGACCCAGTTCCTCCAGACTCCCTGAAAACACTGCTGGCCATTTCTACCATATGACACAATGACTTCACAATGTAGGCAAATGTCCACTAGAGATTAGCATGAGGCTGCTAACCTCATTCCCACTTGTGACCTAAACCTGCATTGATCCTACTGTCTCAAGGGGATAAAAGGCTAGCATATTGCATTAACCCAAAGTAAGGGAGATGTTTTTCCCCGTAGTCTCTTATCTCTTCAAGTTTCTCTTATTAACATGCAGCCTCTGTTCATCATGTTAGTCAAGGTCTCACATAAATCAGATTTGCTTTCTTATTTTTCAGAGATTGGTAGTTAACACTTTTCCACGTTCCCCAGCATTTCCTCCATCCCTCTGAGTGCTGCAGGCTCACAACTGGAAGTCAAAATCTTTCTGTTCAATCTGTCCAAAACCGTGCAGCACTACCAATGCCTAACTCATTGCACCACCTTTTAATTCTACACAAACAGCCAAAAACACAGACATGAAGTATTTTAGGAAGGGTTCCTACACCACGTAGAGAGCAGACCACATGTGCTCTTGGAGGAAAAGTCTTTCTGTGTCCTGTACAGGTGCTGTTTCCATGTCATGCTGTGCGCATTGTCTTTCCTTTTAGAGGCCCAACAGAGAAGTCACAACTGCCTTCCACTTAATCAGGTTCTCTCAAGCCAGTGCCTGATCCAGTTTTTAGATAACAAGGTCCTATAAAGAAACACATAGCTAACCTTGTTACAGAGAGGACTGAAGCAAAACCATTTCTTCATTAACTGGACAAGCAGGAGAAAAAGTGAACTCATGACCACAAGAAGTTACATGTTTTTCAATATGGCTGCTAGTCTTTTCAAATAAATTGCTGAAAATATGACTTCTGTAAGCTACCTACTACACAGACACACTATCAACAGATAATATACAACAAATACTGACACTGCTTTGTAGACCAAAACCAAGCACTTGGCTATTTGTGTTAAGTCAGGAACAAACACAGAGTTGGGTGTATGCAGCACTCAGCATCTCTCAATCTGCACAAGCAACACAACTTGTTTTCATCATGTCATGGGGGATCAAGAAAACAACAACTTTTAGACTACCTGTGATGGTTTATACAAGAATGTAAATGAATAAAGATGGACAGATTGCAAAGACATTTTCTTTCCTTTATTTCTTTCTCCTTGTTTGCCAGTAATCTTTGCATTTAAAAGCAGCCAAAAGTAAACAGTTTAGAAGATTCACCCATATATGACAAAACCATGGAAGAGTCAAGCATCACAAGCATCTCAATCTCCTTGTTTTACTTTAATAATATTTTTTTTTTTTTAGGTCAGGGGTTTACAAAGCTATCTGCAGTAAGACCCCCATCAGTAGAATATCTAAATACATATATAAGTTGTCCTATAATCTAAGGCCATGTTGAGTAACCAAGGAGCCCCCACTGTTTTGTGGTAAAACCAGTCACCTCAGTCAGCCTGGGAGTAAAGACACAAAAATAACCACTTTCTGAACTACACAAGTATTGGATTTGCTACACACAATCATTCTGCTTTCTACTCCTCCCAGAACTTTCACATCCCTGAGATTACTCTGTGCAAGAGTCTTTGCATTTAGACTTAACTACACATGTATTAAAGCAAAGCCAACAAATCATGAATATTAGACAAGGAATGATAATATAAATTTACCAGTACCTCTGGAGATGTAAGTAGAGTAGTCCCAAGGGGTGAACTAAGAATAGCATCAAATAGTTTGGCTACAGTTATTGTCTCTAATGGACAAAATTGAATTGACCACGTACGGTCTGCACTTAATGGCAAAAGCAAATTAATTTACAGCAAATGGCAGCATTTGGTCAAAAATTGGTGCAATTGGCTACTACCAAGTCAATGACAGGCTGATCACAGGGTACCACTAATGCAAAGATGGGCATTTAGAGAGTTCTTGAAGGTACAGGACAGCAACACCACACTTAATTCCTCCTCAGGGATAACAGCAATATCCAAACTTGCTTACTTACCAAGTTTTGTGAGACTGTTTTTCAAAATACATTAATTAGAGATCTCAGTTTTATTTTTATTGCATTTTACTAATCTAAGTGTTTGAAAACACTTTTGGTTTGCTTTATTTGAGAGCTACACAAGCATATAAAAAAAATTACAGATTCCTGTTCCATTTGAAAAAACAGTGCATGTTCATCTGTAACTCAAGCTGGCTGCAAGCAGCAATACCACAGTTAAGCTCAAGTTTTCTGGTGAGATTGATTCACATTTCTGAACTCTAAAAGACACACTAACCCAGGTGTTAACACTCACTAAAGGGTTGTAGTGAAACCTGTTGCCTAAGTGTTGCAAGAAGCCAGGGGTTACCCTATTTAGAGTAAAAAGCCTCTTATGCTGACCATCTCCGAAAGGTTCAGTGGGTCACCACGCCTCCTTCAGCCTCTCTGTGACAATACAATTCAGTGACTCATACACTCACATCAGTTTCCTGCAATGTCCACACCACTAAAGGTTACAAATCTTTCTCAAAGTCTATTCAATTTTTCCTTTCTACTAAAATGAGTCCTGCTGTATCTAACAGCCTTTTCAGACACCCCAGCCTCTCTCATGGAAAAATGTGGGAGCACACCACATAAATGCAGGAATGAGGCTGTGAAGTGGTCTCTCCGTGCTGCCCAGCAGCAGAGGTGAGCCTCCCCACAGGCACCTCCTCCAGTGCAGGCTGCCAACTGCAACTCTGACCTCAGCAAAAGCAACACACACTGAACAGGTAGGGGAATTGTTGGGACAACAGTTGATTAAAGTGTTGAGGAATACAATGAGGTTAGATTTAAGGTCTTGCATCACACAAGGGGGTCCTGCTGTATTACTGACAATGAAAGGCACTTTAATTGCACTACTTAAAAGCTCTCAACTGGAAAAAAAAAAGGCCATGAAATGACCTCTCTTCCTTCACATTGCTTTGATTTTACTCACATACTCTACAAACCTTTAGTAGTTAGTCTTAATTGCCTTTTGCCAAAGTTTCCATTTCAGTTGCATCTTAGCTAGGACCTAATTTTTCCACTCTGACTGAAGAAAACCAGGTCCTGAAAAGATGCAAACTTGACACCATGCTTCTATTTGTAAAATCAGATTATTTACAGAACAGGAAGATTTGGCCTTAAAAGCTTCACTTCATATTTAGCATTCCTATCTCCCCCTTTTTTGGTGGAATTATACACATGTAAGGTGTAAGTTCCACACTTAAAATAGCCACCAGCTTTCATTCATCTCTACACACATTGCCTGTATCTCCAGGCCATATTATATAAAACATGGGAGCTGATAAGAGTCACTAGAATAATGTAAATTTTATACAAGTCAGACCAGCCTGGTACCCACAGGCACTGCTGAGTCTTCACTTAGTGGATCACCCTGGAAAGCCACTTAAGGCATCTAGGGAAGCTGAAGTAGTATTCTAGCTGTAATCTCTAATACCTCGTGCCGCCACCACAACCTCTGAGGAATGCAGCTAGTATCAAAGATTTAATGCTTTTTCACATTAGTGATGTCAGCACAAAATGGCCATCTTCTCTGAATAATTTATCTCACCACTGCATAATTTTCTTATTTCTTTTTCCCTTTTGGCTTTTTACTGTAGATGGGAAGGCAAGTGGCTGTTAGTCCTTGAAAAAAGCTATGGAGCATTCTTCCCATCAATCAATTAAAAAACACTTACCTTACACTCAACATGATTTATTTCTTGTTAATATTATTGTCTCACTATATCCTTCTATTATTATACCCTTAATTCCATTAGCCATTCACTTAATTCTCTCTTTAAAGCTGACTCCAGGCTGGGGAGAAGGGAAAGAAAAGTTTGTCTAATAGTGGCAACGCCAATAAAATTCTGAAGGTTTTCTCCTAAAATCCTGTAGGTCACAGGAAAGAGAGGTCCCAAGCATATCCTGCTTGCTCTACAGGAGAGTATTTATTTTTCACACACTTTCAGCTAAATGGTTTGTTGGCTCCATGCTATTTGTATTTTCATATTTCACTATCTGCTGCACTCCTCTGACACAGCAACTGTACTAGCGAAGAGAAATTTTTCTCATTCCTCCTCTAACAAAAACAACTCTGATTTTGAAAAAAGCCTTTTCAATTTGAGATATTTTGGCTTATTCCTCAGATGAGGTTAGAGCCTGACACCCTCCTGCCCACAAGCCAATGCATTTACTGAGAGGATGCTTTAAAACAACACCTAACTACAGAATTTTCACTAAGCGAGACCAAGATAACCCAAGTGTGTTGCTTACATTACTGACAGTATCCTCTGTCAAATAAAGTTCACATAACCATCAGATCAGTTCTTGGGCATGAGAGAGTTCGCTAGTGCCTCTGCTTCAAAAGACAAATCCACTGGTAATAGGTTGCTGGTTTGCTTTCCTGGCAACACTGACGTCATCAACCACAGCTTCTGCTTCCTGAGAAATAAATTCTCAAAGCAGAAGGCAGGACCACCTCTCCTCAGGCTGAATTGCCACCTTAGAAGTCATCTACATGCAGAATTCCAGACCTCTCCTTCAACAAATCACAATTCATCTGGGAAGCTCCAAGTTCACAAGGACAGAGTCAGAACAGAAAACTGACAAATACAGCACTCCATGTTCCACCTGCTGACCAGCAATAGGCAAAATCAAAGCAGAAGGACCTTTGGGAGAATCTAAAAACCAGTAATTCCTGTGGATTAATTGCATCAGGATCATTATGCTTTCTTAACAGCTTCCAGACAATTAGTCTTTTCTCTGAGTCTGGACTCTTTCCCTCAGTTTTGTTTTTAATTAGAGCAATATTAGCAAGACTCTGAAATATTTCATACATTTCTCAATATACATTCATGGAGAGATTAGTCTGTGCCAAGGGATTTGGGTTTGGATACTAGCCTGGTATCAGCAAAGGTCAGAATCTTAGCTTTTGTCTCAATCTCTTCAGGCAACCACCAAATGGTAGGTTTCAATTGCTGAATCCTGCATCTTTCCACTGCAAAATGGACTTCATTCATGCTGTTGCACAAAAGACAAAGCAGTTTGCAAACTACACATATTGTAGCTTTATTTTTGCTCCCTTTTTGGTATGCAACAAGGAGTGTTACTTCTCATGCATTCACAAGCAAAGCACTCATTCCATGAGCTCAGCTGAAGCCATGTCCATAGAATGGGGCAAGATCATGCTCCCATCTCCATAAGAGCTACAATGTCAACCCTTGCCCACCACAGCAGCTTGGTCATAAAGTGCAAAACTAAAGGAACAGAAAGATATATCTATCCTGAGCATAATAGTAGTAATCTCCAACAAAACTTACACATTGCCAGGGGCCAAGCTGTTCTCAAAGAAGCATAATGTGCCTAACCAAGAGCTGCCTGTTAGAGGTTCGTCTCCAATAATTTTCTTTCTTCCACCTGTATGACCAGAAATTTAGGCAGTGTTGCCAGTAAAAACACACAGTTTCAGGTTTTGGTATCTTGTTACGGCATGATTTTTATTATCTTTCATTATCACTGACAATTCAAGAGCAGAATGCTTTTCATGGTTTGGGGTAGTGCTCTGCATACTCTGTGTACAGCTCTGCATATTTAGCAGCTTTCAGAAAGAATAATAAGAAGCAAATGTTTTTCCCAGCACTTGCAAAAGCTTCAAGGTAGTTCAAATAGAGTGTCTAAGCAGGCCACACCTTACCATAGGGCTTCCCTTATCACTGGCATCCATCAGCTGAACCTTATGCATTTCACTAGATTTTCCTTTACTATGGGAGTTTCCTCCTGATTCTCCTCTGAAAATTCCTTACTACAACACAGTTCATTTCATGAAAGCAATTAACAGCAGTAAGAGTGCATATGCATGTCTCTCCTCACAGCTGTTATGTGTGACCATCCAGTAGGTGTGTTCTGCTACGCCTTGCTAGGCAGTAGCAAAGCAGTCACAAAAATAAATGGAATTCCTATTTGCTATTGATTTACTTTCAAAACTAATAAACAGGGCTGGTGTTGATAATTGCCAAACCTCTGCCCAAATAAAACTATGACACTTCATAAATATCCAAGAGAGACAGATCTACATGTGTCCCAGTTTCCCCAGTATTTATAAATATATCCCTTTAACACAATCTTCTGTTAGGAAATGTCATCTCAGTCATACCCAGATGTTCTATTTTAAGCATCAATCTTTCCTCTTTGACTAACTCAAACAAACATCCCTCTTAGTTTAGGCCCCACACATAAACAACATTCTACCCCATGCATTCCTATTAGAAGTTACAGAAGTGAAAGATTAAAAGAAAAACCATTCCCCAGGGTAATCCAATTGCTCTACTGGCCTCTAGCATGGACTAACCCTGTACCAGCCAGGTTAACATATCTCCAGCTTAACATATCTCTTGACAGAGTTGGGCAAGGGATGAGCAGCAGCAGTAAAGAGGCAGCTTCCCCTCTACAATATCATACAGGAATGTTTTGGGCCACTTAGTTTCCCTTGCTCTATTTACACTCATCATTTCTCAAGAGTGCATAGAGCAATTCTCTCTTGTCCTTGGTGTTCATAACACTCCCTGGGTACCAAAAGGTTTGGCCACATCTCCTCTGCATGCCCAGAGGACACAATGCCCCACAGCCTTAAGCCCATGCTTTAGCTTGGTTTGAGGCCAGGTTGTGTGAAAAGAAGCACTTCTGACATCTGCTTCTTTCAGCTAATCTGAGAAGACAAAGTTTTGAACCACACAGCTTGATACTACCACTGGGATATTTGTTAGAGAAGGCAGACCCCTGAAGGTTGAAGACTGCTAATACCCCCCTTCTCTGCAAGGAAAGCCTGTCTTTTGGCCATTTCTACACCCCAGAACTCTCAGGCTAATAAACATGGAAACTGGCCTGATCTTTGTACAGCCGGCCTGTGGTGCTTTATTGTTTAGACTGAACTGCTTTAACAGTAGGGGGAAAAACTTCAGATGTGTGGTAAAGAAGAAAAGGAAGAGGAAAAAAATGGTAGTTTCTTTCCACACAACATGAGACTTTCCTGTAGTATCAGTGAAATGAAAAGGCATTTCTTCTGCCCCGATCAGTCATAACATTTAAACCACAGAGCTAGCCATGAAATCCTCTGCATCATTTAGGACTTTGATGCTGAACTGACTTCATAGTAAAAATGTCTTGGCAGGGCTAAAGCACCTGCTGTCAAAGGAAAACTCTGATTAAAGGGGTAGGTGTTTTTTAAAGAAGTTTTGTTCACTTTCACAAAACTGCATTAGGGTAATCTCTGAGTTATACCTCTGATGAGTAATTACTCCTGCAGTGTGGCTAGAGAACTGCTACTCAAAATCCTCATTAAAACCCATATGTATTTCTTCTGCATTTTCCTTTCAGCTATTATCAATGACAATGATCCATGTATAAATATACACTTTCCTCCTTGATGATGATCCTTATTTCTTCTGCCTGATTCATTCAGCAAGGCCACAGTTCATTGCTTTTGAGGCCACAATGGCCTCTATTGGGAATTAAGTCTGACATCAGAAATACTGAATTGTGGCTTCAGTGAATGAATTAAATGGGGAGGATTACACTAAATATCACTGAGAGTGCTCCTACTCCTGTAGCTAATGGTAACCTATTTACTATGGAATCAGTTGAGGACCTTACTTTAGGCAGAGCACATGCAAATTAATTTTACCATTTGGAACAAGTTGTTTTGCCATTGCTTTAAGAAGAAGAGCATAGTTACATACAAAGTGCTGCTTTCTGTTCATTGTGTCAGTGTTTATAAGGTGGGATCTCCTGGCCAGTGGCAGACACTTTTAGGCTTTTTTCATTAACCTGTGGCCTAAAAGCACTCAAACCTACACATGGTGGCCAGGAGAGAGTCATTTGCTTTCTGAAGAGAAATACATTTCAAGATGATGCAGCTGATCATTGCAAATAAAACTATAGGCTCATTTCCAGTGGTCTCAAATAAAAGATTAAACTTGCTAGTGCTCATTTTGCCATCACAGTTATCAGCTTCTTACTGAGACAAGGCTGCTAGAGCAACACCAGTATTACCACCTACTTTGGAAAGCTATACTAAGATTAATGGGTCTTCAGAGGAAAAAATATTAGGAGTAAAATTCATTCAGCTTCCCTCTGCCTCAGGCAGTAGCAATGGAAAAGCATATGGATGAAGCAAATGAGAGAAGAAGAAAGATCCAGTATGGGGGGAAGCTGGAAGAGAATACAGATGCACAAGACTCAAGGATGGCTAGAAATATGCAACACGCACAAGAAAAAAAAAACTTTTGCAAGTCTGAGAAAACACCAACCATTAGAGGAAATTAAACTGCAAATCAAAGCAACCTCTTACTCTGCTGGTTTTACTCAATTTATACAACTTCCTTAAAATGTCCTTGGCCTTCCCAGCCTCTCTTTGGATCATAGATAAGACATTTTACTGGGTTCCACCACCTTCTAAATTCCCCTGTTCCTCAGAATGGAGTGACATGTTTTCATAACAGAGCTTCAGAGGGGCCAGCATCTGACAAGGTAGCTATCTCTTCTTGCATTTCTGTTAAAATATGGGCCTTGGCAGTAAAAATCAGCAGTTTTCAAGAATCAAACATCTATCCCAAAAGAAGCATAAGGGTTTAAAACAGTAGAAAAGTATTTCTCTCTCTCATCTATTTCTCAAGGTCTAGGGAAAAAACAAACAAACAAACAAACAAATAACTTTGAAGTTTTTCCTCCAAAATCTCATGGACATCACTTTTTGAAAAGTCAAATCTGAGATTAATTTAAGTTGCTCTTCCAACTTAATTTAAGTTGCTTTGCCAATTCAGTGTTTTACTTCAGCATTATGGGACACATCCAGCATTAGAAAATTTGTGATGGGACACCAATACTTGGCAACATCTGGACTTAAACAAAAAATTCACTTTGTCAAAATTAGATCTGAAGTTTTAACTGAACTGTGAAAGGACCCTATTAAACTCATACAAAATAACCAGCACTATAGGCAATAAAATGATGGATACAATTTCTCTTTGTAACACACCTTCTGCCTGTGCAAGGCCCTGCTGCTCATATCTATGTGATACCGCTACGCAGGAGAAAAGAAGTCAAATTTTTAAGCTATTAAAAAAAACCCCAACAACATATCCCCAAAAACCAAATTCACTACCCCACCAAAAAAAAAAAAACCAAAAACAAACAAACAAACAAAAAAACCAAACCAAAACAAACAAAAATCCAAAAAAAAAAATTCCAAAAACAAAACAATAACAAAAAAATACAAAACCAAAACAATACTGAGGCATTTGTTGGGAAAATGTTTAATGGAATGGGTAGCTCCCACTGCTCTATTTTGTAACACCAAAATTGACTTCTCTTTCAGTAACTTGAAGAGTCACAGCCTTGATGGCCAAGAGGCTTATGCAGAAGCCCATCTGTCTGTCTGCATACCTTTGCTTAGAGAGAAATGCCTCTTAGGATATTCACATGTGCAATATAGCAAGCAGCACCTACAAATCAATTAAGCAGACCATGCTGTTAGAATTTAGTCACAAGATAAACAGCCAGGACAAAACAAGCAGGTAAGATCATAGGAAAACACTGAAAATATTTACTTTATGAAATAGGCAAGCAATCTACAAAGGATGCTCTAAGAGAAATGCCTTAAGGATGAGTACAGTTTATTAGCAGGTAGCCTTTCATTAGAGGTTGCTCAGCACATAAACTGGGGGAAGAAAGAAGGGAGGGACATTCAGAGTGATGTCATTTTTCTTCCAAAGAAATAATTAGGTGTGATGACAACCTGCTTTCTTGGAGATGGCTGAGCACCTGTCTGCCAGTGGAGTGTGGTGAATGAATTCCTTGTTTTGCTTTGCTTTCACACAGACTTTTTACTTAACCTATCAAGCTGTTTTTATCTCAACATACTAGTTTTCTCACTTTTTTGAACTTCCTATTCTCTCCCCCATTTCACTAGTGATGCCCCCTTGACTTAAGCACCAGCTTGACTGAAGATCCAGGACATCAGCTGTATTCACTGCTTCCTATCCCTACAGACATATAGGTGCTCCTATTTTCCTTTGGAAATTCTGGCAAAGAAATAACCTCAAGATAATAAAATGTGAGGAAAGCCCTATCACATGCAGCATAAACTTGGACAAAGCAACAGATGTGAGGACAGTCACACAGAATACTGGAAATTAAACAGGAAGGCTATATTTCCACACATGACATGGCCATTTAGAAACCATTCAAAAATATGAGATGAGCAAAAAGATAAATCTGCTTCAGGGGTAAATAAATGGCATGTGTATCACCACCTGAAGACCTGTTGGCAGTTTCAGTAGGGAACCTACAGCAACTTCACAATAGGATGACTGTTCTAACATTGCTCTTCATGACTCAAAAAATTATATAATTATACATTAACTAACAGAGATACTTGGAATAAACCTGTGCTTGCACAGTCTTTCTATAAAATTGCTCAAACAAAAGTTTTGAATGTTATTTATATTTGTCTCCTTTGTCAAGCCAAAATAACAATAATAGTATTTCAGCAATGCCAAATGTGTTATTTTAAATATTTTTAACTCTTGCTAACTCAGCAGAAAATTATCTTGCCAACATATTTTTGGCAGTAACTTTTTGACGAGCAGGAGCAAGGCTGCGCACACACACCCTGGGGTCAGGCAATCCAGGAGGCAGAAATGGCCACAACACTGAAGAAGGGCAGAATGGGCTGGTGGTGGCAAATCAGGTCTGCTACTATGGGTCTTTAAAAGTCTTCACCAACAAAGCACTTCAGTAAGGAGCACAAGACACACCAGAAAAGAGCAAAACCTCTTGTTTTGAGCTTAAATAAAGGTCCCAAGGCTACAGACAGAGAGTATGAAGTTAGGGTGGCTGAGCTCACTCAGGAAGTTCAGGTTCTAGGTGTCCTGAGGTCTGCTCAGACTCAAATGAGCCAATTGTTCTCAGCTGGCCTTTGAGGGAGTCTCTGCTACAGGACTGGCTGAGGGAAGTCAGTGAATCACTTAAGACACCTGAGACAAATCACTATTTAGAAGAGTCTCTCATTGATGCTGAAAAGCACCTGGCCAGCCAGGAGATATTTTGTAGAGATGAATCCCTCTCAATGCTATAGAATGGCCTAGCCCAGGCTCAGGAACAAACAATGAAGACAGTTAATTGGAACTTGAACCATCTCTGGACCCACTTGTTTCTTACATATTTGTTTCTGTATATTTTTAAAAGCATTTTCCTTTTACAGAAAGCTATGCCTTCCATAGGTTCTGTACAGTGCCACAAGGAAAACATATGGGCCTGGTTTGCTGTTTCTGACTATAAACAGCATGTTTGCAGTTGTTGCCCAAAAGCTTCTTCTTTTGCAGACCCACAAAGCAGCTGGTCTGAGAGCCATTCCCTGGCACATGGGCTTTGAGCAGGAAATTTTCCCAAAATATATATTCTTGTTATTTTGCCTCAACTTTTGCCACAGTTGATGCACAGAATCACATAATGGGTGAGAATGGAAGGGAATACAGTGGGTCATCGTGTCCAACCTCCTTTTATTCTAGGAAGGCTCTCTATTTTGGATAGAATAAAACCTGGGGTTGTTTAAGAAACAAAAATAGCCATAAATTTTGATCATGTAAATGGGAGTATCATTTCATAAAATGCTTTTTATGTGAACTGTTTTTCATAATCTACTCAGGTAAGTTGTTATGGCCACTGTATATTTTCAGCAGTTGTACTTCTAACTTAAAAATAATGGTGCTGTATTGACCACAAGATAACCCTTCTTCATTATGAATAACACCTGATTATATATCTTTCATACGTTTTTGCTTTATTCAACAGTTTTTGGTGTGTCTGACCTTATTCTATTAATGTTAAACAGAATTAATTAAAGCTATGGGCTTCTTTTTTTTCTTAGTGCAACACATTTTGCTTAAAAAAGTAATGTATCACTCCCTGATTAATTTTTCATGACATAAATTATTTTCCCCATGGTTGTCATTGTTCCATATTTTTTTTACGAGCCACTAATTTTTTCAAGTATAAATTTGAACCTGCTTTACTAATGTGAACAGCTGTTAGGCTTATACAGCTCCCAGCAGCCTTGTGCTGAAAGTTTGATACAGAGACCAGAAGTCAATGGCTGCAAAGCAAGATCATTCCATATTATAAAGAGGATAATTATATATAGTAGCTGGCCCTGACACTGGCCATCTGAGTTTGAAAGCCCTTACCCAGCTGAAGACACACTCTCAAGTTTGGTTTTGGCCCTGATTTTCCTAAAACCATCCAAAAAAGTTGTTGCCTCTGCATTGTATTTAAAATCATTCCACCACAACCACTGAAGTTCTCAGCCGTGTTTACCCCATACACTTATGTACTTGTGCCTTAACTATCTCATAGCCACATCAGTCACAAGCCCATGTCCTCATGTTCTGACTAGTTCTTTCCATAAACCTGGATGATAACTGGTTTATAATGTTTGTCGGTTTATTGTTTGTAACATTTATTAGTTAACAATATTATTCCAACTGTGCTGTTCTAATGGAGCAAGCAATACAAGGTATGTAGGAGGAGGCACAGCCATTAATAGATGCACAGGTATAAATGGGGAGAAGGGTGATGGGACTTCAAGACATTCTTTAGGTTCTCTGACCCCAAGGATTTTTCAGGCTTCAATGCAGCTCAGATCACACGTTTGATCTCATTTGTATATGTACTCCTGTGTCTCAAGTTGCAATAGCCTATTTCCACAAATACTATTCCTACTGTAGGGCATTGCTTAGATTTGTGAAAGTGAGGTACAGATTATGCCACATATCACTGGACATATGGAAACCATGTGTGGGCACTGTGTGAATGATTTCTGGCTGGTTTCATCACTTCCCTATGAAGGCTTTGATTGTGCCTGAATCACATGTGTTTGTAGAGTTTAGACAGCTGCAGTGAGGCAGGGGAAGACTTTCAGTGACTCTCCTCATGTGCACGTGAACACTGGAAAATGGGATTTTTACCTCAGGCCCTGCTTACTATTGTGAAGGAATATGCATTGCTTCCTAGCACTCAGAGAATACCTCTCACATCATGGGGCAAAATGTAGAATTCCTTAAAAATAATTGTAGCAATGCTACGTAGATCTATAGGAGATATAATGAAGTTAAATAATTATGTGTCCAAAAATTGTGGAGGGCAACATTGGTTCAGAGAGCAGACTGGGTGAAACTGAGCATTGGTTTTACAAAATCTGAAAGGAAATGTACACTGGGAAAAACATTTCCCTAATCCTAAAATCTTGGTGAAGTACCAGGATTGGTTCTAACCTGCCGCAATGCCCTGCTAGCTCTTTGCCAGATTTTCTGTGCCATGATTTACTCATGCTTGCTGTGTAATTTCATCCAGAGCGTACCTCTTTGCCTGTCAATACAACTTGCATCAATTTCTGCTGTGTGAATGTAGGGTTATGTCTATCAAACTTTCACCAAATGGAAAAGACTTCTGGATACTGTGATCAAAACTTTTAATATGTTAAAGCTCAGTATCCAGCTATCTGTTCCTGAATCTATACTTTCTTGCTGCTTGCTCGTGCTCCCTTCATTTCTGCATTGTTGACAGAGAATGTTGCCATTCCTTAATAATGCACAAAAAGCAGCAAACTAATAGAGCTAGAAATGCAACAGTGAAAGATGTATTAAAAACTCTTTGTTTTTTCCAAGCTTTCATGGAAAGGGAGAGTCCTCCACCGGTTCTGCCCTAGATTATTTGCAGCATGGCTAATACATCTAAAATTAAAATGCAGGGGGAGGAAGAGAGCGTGATGGTTGACTTTTATAAGCGGAAAGGTCTGGAGTCAGAAGTGAAGCAGTTAAAGTAGCAGCAGCATGTTTACTATGCCATTTGAAGTTGATAGCCCACATGGCCTGGCTTTTTTCTCTATCTTCGTAAACCACAGTGAATTGATGAAATGACCTGGACTTGATCTTCAGGGCAATATGTCTGATGGCACTGCTGGATTGATAAATTGAATCAAAACTATTACCATGGTGAAAAAGCAATAAGGTCATAAAAATTGCATCAGCTGGCTAAGTAAATCCTGGCATTTCATGACAAGTAATGCAGAAGAATCGCAAGAGGATCTGGGCATGAGGCTGAATGAGTGAGCGAGAAATGACTTTGAAGAGCTCATCATCTCCAATCTATTCTTCCTGCCAGCAATTCATGCCTTCGCATAGTGCTACTTCATTATGGGGAAATAACTGTACACTTCTAGCATATTCCTGGCCGTCCCTGGTGGCCCCTGGAGGACCCTTAGCTGGTTAATACCTCATCATGGGCTTCATTGAACACTTTAATCTGTACTTGTGTGATCAATAGAATCCTGGTGTAAATTAAAATGACAATTTCATGTAATCAAGCCTGTTAATGCTCATTTTGAAAACCATTATTTGTGGAAGGCATTTAGGAGAAAATTACAAAGTGACAGGCTGATGCACTCAGAGCTGATTCAAAAGGAGATCTTTTTTGTGGCTTCGTAGATAGATGGTGGGGGTCACCAGCAAGTGCACTGCTGTGCTGGGCAGGAGAAATGGGGCAAAGGGAGACAGAGGGGTAGCAAGAGAAGCAGTCCAGCAGGAATATGAGTCCGCCTGCTTGCCTTTGTGAGGGGAAGAAAATGAAATTTTCCAGTGTTCTATTTCTGTGGCAAATTCAATTACTGTAGGGACTTGTTCAAAGTGGTGTAGCTTCCAAGAGGCAGAAATTGAAAACCCAGCAACTAATGAAATGGCAAATCACTAGTAAGTTCAGACAAGGGCTGTCAGTCAGATCAAGCACCTAGAGAAAAACAGCCACTTCCTTCTAGGTTTCAACAGGCAGCCTTTCCCCCCAACTCCCACAGCACGCACCCTCTTGAAAAGCAAAACAAAACTTTTGAGGGCAGCACAGTCATTCTTTTCCTGAAATTAAAATAATCATCAGCGTAACATATTGCATATTCCAACAGCTGCACCATCCAGGAAGGCAAATCCTGCTCTTACTGGGTACCTAATTTTTTTTTAAGCAGCTGAATGAGGATAGCTCTTGCCAGAGCATTAAGCTGCTCGCTTCTCTGAGGGGTTCCAGTCTGCACACCTGTGTCCATAGTGCTGCAACCTCCTCTGTTACCAGTCATTCAGAAGCTGACAATTCCAAACCACTAGGAAATAAAGAGATTGGAATATCAGAACGTTTCAACTATTCTGAAATACACAGCATGACCTCAGCTGGCCAGTACTGTCTGGAAGGTAGATGACACTTTTCTGTTGAGCACATGGACCTGCCACTTTGCCTCCTCTACATCTAAAGTATTGGATCCACCAGCAACCATGTCACACTATGAAGATGAAGCTCCATGAAGGGACAGAGCCTAGGCCCCTAAAGCATCTTATGCTTTAAATGCTTCTTGTTCATGCCCTCTGCACCTGGAATCATAGCCATAACTAAAATCTTTACTGTTCTGTAGCATCCTGTCTCTCTTCCTTCCTCTCTTGATTCTGGAAGACAAGACTCTTCAGTGGTTTGTTCTTTTCACCTAGATGAGCTTCACCTAGATGGTAACAGCAGAAGATGCTGTTATAGACTCCAGTCTGAAGTCAATTCAAAATTACAACTGGTTCCCAAGAAGAGGAAGCTAGAAATTTACCAACTTTCTAGGATGTCCTTCTATGCAGTTCTTTCAGAAATATCTCCTTACCAGTACTGATTCTTTCCTCAACAAGACGTGTATTCATCTCCAGTTATCCATATCTCTGCTGTCAGTGAATAACCATTCAATAATTACCTAGTCTCTTCTGAAATAAGTCCTTGAACTAAATGTGGTACATTTGATTTAATATCAGAGAGCCACTCGCAGTGCTATCAAAGGGGAACAGGCAGTCTGAATTCAGTAATAGACTGTAGCACATAAAACTTCCAAGTGCAAAAAACTAAGCTACTCTTTCTGCTTCTAGATTTCAATTTTTATCACTATAGGCGAGAAAAACTGGTAAACAAGTAAAATACCGATTTTTTGTGTGTGTCTTTTTGTGCCACTACTTTTCCCAATGAAGTAATTTAAACTTCAGCTGCAGTCTGAGCTCTTTGGTTCAATTTCTGTGGCTTTATTTCTCTTCTGGAAGGGGCAAACATAATAAAAAATAGATGAAAATGTGTGAACAAGGTGTGGGGGTAGTTGTACTTAAATATACAGTATGTAATGTATTTATTTGTATATAGCCAGATTTCTCAGGGCCTGTAACAGCTTGGTTGTTTGCAAAAGGAAACAGTGGAAGGCTTACTTTATTCATGCTCTCTTTTCCGGTCTGAGCCAGCCCAGATAGACATGAAAAGACAAACTAATTTGTTTAAGAATGACTGGGAATGTGCTAATGTTCCGAAGATTAATCAGGAAACAGAACTAAGCAACTCTTACAAAAAAACTTAAAATAGGAAAAAGCTACAAGGAAAGACAATAATAACACAGTGCTTCTGCTACTTATTTTTATCTTGTAGTCTGTTTTGGAATGGAGATCTTTCTGCTTCTCCAAAACTGAGAAATCAACAGCACTAAGTCTTGGTTAACGAGACTAATCAGCAGAAGATGTCCTGTGAACTTGAGAGAAGTTTTTCATTGTCTGTGAAAATTTGTGTTGGCTGTGCAGACAGAAGTTCAAGTTCAGCATATTTATTTTGAGAAGGACTACAGAAAGTAAAAGGAAATGGGAATGACATGAGTGAAGAGAGCAGAATTTGACCCGACACATTTAGGAAAAAAACCTCATCAAACTGACTTGGAAGTACCCAAGACATCTTGTGCTGGAGAGAATTTAGATTTCATCTTCATAAATTTTATGAAAAGTTCCCTAAGAAAGCAATGTGACCCCTGATTTTCCTTTATCCTGCATAGCTGCAAAAGCCAATACAAGAAACAAACTGGGAATTAAATGACTGCCCAGTCAGCATATACATGGTTTGAAGAGTAATAAACTCTACATTCCCTACTCCAAGTAATTAAAATGGCACATCTGATTTAGTGAATAAGAGCTTTTCCTGGGACTAAAAATGGCAGGATCTTGATGATGAGATACAAAATCTTTTGTAGAGTTAAAGGAGAAACTTACCCATTATTTATGGATATATAAATCATGCCTGAAGCCAGTGCACAAATCCCAGAGCTACAAAGGAGGCATCAAGATGATATTTTAACTTTATGTTCTGCACTTAAATTTTAAATATATTGATATTTTTAAAGGTCCTTTTTTTGGTTTTTTAGGGGTTTTTTAAGTGTAACTAACCCACAAGTAATTTTCAGCCTGGCTTCTTTTTGTATTAATGTTTTCATTAAACACAGGAATGTTTCTGTGTGTAGAAATACTACTTTTGGTTGTGAGTGTTAATTCACTTATTTACTGAAGAAGCAAACTTGCAGTCGTACTGTCTTAATGTCCCTCCCCAGTAACTTTTCAAAACAAGAACTCATTCTGACCAACTCCAATGGCAGATAGAGCACTCCATAATACAGTCTAATACAGAATTCCCACAGTCTAAGGAAAATGTGTGGCCAGAGGGAAGAGAGAGAGGGAGAGAGAGAGCAAGCCTCTGTCAGTGCACCAGCAGAGATCAAAGCTGCGTCATAATCTCACCATCAGGGACAGACGAAAGTGCCCTTGGAGTCCTTTCAGAGACTCCACACAGAAGCATATTCCTGCGAGACAGACCCACACAGAGCCAGACTTTATCAGCTCCCCTGGTAAAGGAACTGCTTGTTCCACCCCTGTCGTTCTGTCAGGAATAACCCAAAAGAACTTCTGCACCCAAAGAACTGTAATTGCACAAAACAAGCAAGGATGTGAGGGGATCAAACCACTGTCCCTTGGAGGTGACAATATGAGGCTGGCTTCCACTGCACTCGTGGTGAGCCCATTTTCACCATTTCACTTTTACACTGCCATGGATGTCATGGGACTGAAAAAATGAAAATAAGAATAGTCCAATACCTGAAGGAAAATTCAGTGTCAGTTTTCTGGCTTTCCTGGTTACATTCAAGCTGAGGCTATACATTCACATTTATGCAACGTTCCAACCACTTGATCTAAGCATTAGTTGCCAACAACCTCAGCGGAAAGCAGAGGCTCATAAGGATTGTTGCAGAACTGCTCTAGTCCAAGGTAGTTCAGCCCAGGATCATTTCAAGTACGCATTGCACTGCATGAAGTTGTGATGTAGAAAAAATAGGTTTCTTTTCCCCAGCAGTTACAGACTTTTTTGAGACTGGCTCCAACCAAACTGACTCTGAATCTTCAGCAGAGCTTTGCTGGAATTACCAGAGCACAGCATAGGGGATGACAGTTCATCCTGGTCTTTGAGACTGGGGCTGAAACTCATGGAAAGGAAGACAGAAAATAGTGTCTTGAAACATGTTACTAAATCTAAGCATTTACTGGATAATAAATTATTTACTAAAAGTCTAAGATGAACTGTAGCCTTATCATGATTTTACAATTAATTCAATCATTCTGGAGTTCTTGATATTAAGTTAATTAATTTTTGTTTTATAATGGATATATAGTTCTGAAATATAAATTGAAGACTCCTCACATATTTAATAGTTGTTCCTTAACCTTCAAGGCACTTTATTTTGTGTGGTGAATGAAGCCAATGTAAGCCTTTTTCCATTACATAGAGGACATTTTCTGAGATACTACTTATCAGGCAACTGAACAAGAAGTGCTTTGTCTACTTACTTTTCCCCATTTGTCCCTCTGTGATGCATCCATACATACCTTTATCCATGGCAGATCATCCTGTTTTGACACTCAGCAGATATTCCAAGTATGCTCTCCATTTATTCCATTTTGCCCTGGGCAGGCACAGGCAGCCAGTCCATCACCCCAGTCCTCTTTCCCAAACGGCTTCAATAAAGTCTTACAGGAAAGGAGTCAGGTTGGTTTCGAGGAGATTATCAAGCCTTGGCAACAGTTTAGTAGTGGTTAGACAACCTGAATCTTGTCTCTGACAGTGCTTTCTTAGGAGATGACACTTAATTCTTGTTGTGGTTGCACCAATACCTGAAGGATATCCTCAAAAGCCAATCACTATGGATGGGCCGCCCAAAAAACTCCATTGTCTACACCTTGCCATGACCACACTAGGGCTCAGAGGCATTATTCCCACTCTCCTTCCACAATGATGTGACAATAAATATCTCCCCATAGATCATTCTCCCTAACCAACTCAGAGCATTGTCAACTTCCAGCTTTTTTGGAAGGCACTGCACAATCCATTGGGATCAAGCCTTGTTTCTAGAAATCTTGCCACTGTAGTGTTACACATCTCTGAAGGAAATACTTATCAAGGAGGATGGAAAGCTGAAAGATTTCTAGAAACCATGAAATCATATTGGGTTCGGAGAAACCTGGAGATAGAAGTAGAACATAAGTTAATGAGACCACAAGCTCAACAAAATAATGTTGATATAATTTCAATAATTTTCACACTAAATGAGAGGTAATGACAAGGAACAAATCTGGGGGTTGGGTTTTCTGCATCTCCTGTTCCTATCAGTCAGCAGAACATCACATAGAAATTCTCAAGGTACTTCACACCATCTTGTGCCTTCCAGACAATAAATCACATCTTTGGGATCCTTTCCCAAAAAATACACGGTTTGGGGGATAAACTCTCCCAATGTGACCCTTGAGAGCTACATTCAGAGCTCAGCCTCTCCCTCAAGGGTTCCAGAATCTATAAGCTTGCTGCTTAATTGAAAAGTAATGAAGATATCCATGCTTAGCATTTCCCCCAAGACTGTTGACAGCTACAATCAGGCTTTTTCCTAGACATATAAAGAATGCTTAAAAGTGCTTCTGTCCCTTGGGTGTTGCCATGCAGCTTTGTTTACTGGCTGTCCAGGAAATAACTCTATCAGTCAGAGGTGGTTGCAGAATCTAAAGACACAGCTGGTACTTAACTTGACTATAAAAAAAATCTATTTATCCATTCTCCCTTCAGACAAGCAGGAAAATATTTAAGCTTAATGTATGAGCTGAAAAAAAATCACATTTTATGCAATCATATAAAAGAGAGCAATTAACACAGCTCATTGCTAGTTTTTGACAGGGCTTAGTATGTCAGCAGCCAAACCAATGTGAGGATTATCACATTTTGGATTAAAAGATGCCAAAATCAGATTTGAAGGGCAGTGCACTACAACATTATAGCAAAACAACAACAAAAAAAATCTCCCTATGATAAGCTGCAATATTAAAACAAAATAAATTACATGACAGGTCCTAGAAGCATCACCTCCATAGCTTAACTTCAGCAAGACATCTTTGTGCTTCTCACCTGAACTTTCTGTTTCTTTCAACACTTAAAATAAATTTTGGAGATCATCTTTTTAATGAAAAGCAAAAAGCAATGAAAGACGGACTTTTCTGTTTCCATTTTCCCAGCCGTGGTAAGCCTTAGGCCCACTTTTGGGTAAATGTGTTTGTCATGTCACCTGCCCAAGACAATCAGCAGCAGTAGCATTATTTTAATAAAAATGTTGTCCCCATACACTGAAATTCACTACTATTCGATTTTGAGCAGATTGTCTTCTTAGGACTGATGCTGCTTCCTTTCACTGACTTGTCAGGAAATAAGTCATGAAAAAAAGAAAATTGTATAGACTTCCACTAAAACATTTTTCCCCACCAGCTGCAGAATATTCTCCAGATCACAATTAGGCATTTTCCATTCATCCATGCAAATTCTGTCTTTGCCCATCAACAACTAGAAAGTCACAAGGTTTCAGTAGCCAAAAATATAAATGCATTTATGAGTCTGTAGTAAACTCTGCTCTTTATTGAAAGAGTGAGACTGGTTTTTCTAACTGTGGAGAGAGATACACTGTATTCTCTGCATGCTTAAGGATGATGAAAAGTGGATAAAAAATGCTATCAAACAAATTCTATCAATGCAGAAAAAGGATATCACATGGATAAATCAGTAAGGCTCACTAGATACACAGGGAGATGATAGAGAGAAAGCCATGACCTGCAAAAAAGTTGGGATTGTTCAGCCTTAGGAGGATAAACTGGATGTGGGACCTAACAGTCATAAATAAATTAAAATGCTGCAAGTATTGAAGGAGGTTTTTTTCCATATTCACAGTGGGTAAGTCAAGAGAGAATATCCATACTGTAGGGAGAGGAAAAAAGTTTTGTCATCCTTTCTAACAGGAAGGATGATGAAGGTCTCCAACCTGAAGAAGCTGAAGAAGAACCACCTGGATAGGCTGTGAAGCTCCCAGAAAGGGACATCTTTGAACTCTAACTGAACCAAAAACCATTGGGAATGACAGAAGGATTGCCAGGCCAGCTTGGGGCAGGAATTCACAAAACTGCTTCCAGTGGTCCCTCCAGAGCTGTTTTTCTACAGTTTTTGAAGTAAGTTTGGGAATGTATCAAGGGCAAAAATCATGGCAGCGAAGAGGGGAAAACATGTACCATTTTTACTAACAAAATCTGTAGTTGAATTTGTGTCAAGCTATTGCTGTTTTGTGTAGAGGCACTACACAAAACTTTTTGGCACTATGAATTAAATCCAGCAAGGCCTGACAACATTAATACTTTATTAACATTCAGAGAACAAGCCATTCAAACTTGGATTCCAAATGCTCCCCTTAGTTTATTTCAAGTATTCTTTTGAAAGCTGTATAGACACTTCACCAAAAAACGGTTTTGTTCACAACCTATGCAGAAAAAGAGAAGTTGGGAATGGATACACACCAGGATGATTGGATATACCCTGGGAGGACACACACAGCTACATGAAACACCATTTTTGAGTGACATGCAGCCATTTTTGCCTTTTTTCTTTCAGCCTCCACACAATCACTCACTCAGGTGTACACACATTTTCTGGGTTGTAAATAAGTCAATGAAAGGACAGCCTCTATCTATCTCTAGCCTTGCATTTGTACAGCACCTAGACCATCACTGCCAATATATAATTACCTTTTCCATTGTAATCTGTTATACAAATGAGGAATAGCAAACAACATAGAAGCAACTATGTTAAGGAAACCTAGAATGCCAGAAAGGAAAAGGAAATTACTGCCAGAAGAAGTAATTTGATAGAACACATATTAAATGCTCTGTGCATTTCATTACATTTAATAGTCAATGTTTCATGAGGCAAATCACTAGTAAAAGAAGTTTGGGGATCTGTATAAAGCCCTTTTTTAGAGCTGAGTCATAGAAAAGTCAGGCAACAAAAAATATCTTTTCAACAAGAAATGTTTATTAAAACCTCTTTGAGGAGACGGAACAGCCCATTTTATCAAGCTTCCACTTCAAGGCTCAGAAGAGAAGCAAATTTTTAAAATGCTAAGCAGGCAGTGTTTTCCATTTGACTGTTTGGTTCAAGAAAGCTCAGAGGTTACTCTTGGGACACACTAGGCTGAGGCTTTCATGGAAATCATGACAAATGTGTTTTCTAATGTACTGACCTGGATGTTAGCATATTTTTTTGCTGAACATTATGGGGTACTTTGCCTACTACATAATTGATTTTCCAGTAAAGCTTAAGACTCCTCTCTGATTCCAGTAGAAATCTGAAAACCATTTTCTTTATTAACACCATCCCGCACCAGAGGAGGGTGCGGGTTGGGGTGAGACGGGGGGAGCAGATTATGAGAATCCAGCAGCATTGCAGAGTACCAGTTCAGTAGTTCCAACAATAACCTGTCAAATTCTTTGTGTATGTGTGCACACACTCATACATTCACTTATACAAGGACATCTGCGAAGCCCTAATTGTCTTTGAAAGCAACTGGATGTGCCCCAGCTCTTTTTTCCAGTAGTCTTGGAATGAGGCCTGGCAAAAACTCACAGCTGGTAGGTTTTTTTTTGGTGTGTTCTATGTATGTTAGTTTTCCCTCTTCATCCTTGAACCTTTAGCACAGATATTTCAATATTCAGAACTCTTCTATGCAAAGCTATTTTTTTTATTCCTCAAGTATTTTTCTCTACATTGAACCCAAATTATCCTCAGGGCAGGAAAAAAACCAAAATAAAAACCAAGGAACCTTGGTATATAAGTTTGCTTTTGATATATATGTAAGATGTAATTTGAAGAGATCTGAGTGCACACAGTAGAAGAAATTAGTGTGTAGGTAGAAAACTACTACGGGAGTACCTGGAAACCAATCAAGGCACCTTCTCAATTAAATTAACCTACTTAACTCTCAGGCTGCCCCACCACTGCCAACTGATGCTTTTTTCCAGAAAAGTCCAAATTAAAACTGTCCCTCAATATAAACGTAAAAGCCCCAAATAATTTTAACTCCTTTCCCCTTTGTAATAATTTACTTTGCAATCATGCTGTTCTTCCAGGAGATCACAATGTAGATGGAGAAAAAACAAGCACATCGCTGACAGTAATGTGTGGAGAAGACAGGAAGAACACACCGAGTGCATCAGTGTCTCTCTGGGTTTCCCAGAGCCCCATTTCTAAAAAAGGTTCATCATATTCCAGCAGCAGTGGCTTTGACTGCTTTAATTCAGCAGTATGTGTCCAGGGGCTAAAGCCACCTTGTCATTGATACACTTGACTGGCAGGTATGGATCTTCCCTGTCAAAATACCCAAGTGTTTAAGTAATGACTAGCGCCACTTGAGTGGAAAAAACTAGGTGAGCTGTCAATACAATGGGTGTCAGAAGCACAGTTACTCATCCTAATCACAGTAATTGCACACAGGGACAGACAGGGAAGAAAAGGAAATGAATGCCTATCTGCTGGCAACAATGCAACTTCATTTAACCTTAACAGACCAGGCATTGATATAATTTCTTCCTGGCACTCTCTGCAATCCTGATGTCAAAACAGCTTCTCATTTGCAATGTATGACAATTTCCTCACATCTGAAAAGACACTGCTGCAAGTCAATAGACTATAAATTGCACTTGGAAATGGGATTATCTTAACTAAAGCCTGCCTGCTTTCCCCAGGAGGCCCAGGCCTGCTTCCCCCTCCTTTTAATAATTTGTATGTTTAGGTGTTCAGTCAATTTACTCTACTCTTGTAATGTCTTATAGGCAAGACCATCAATCAGATTCGGTGTGACAAAAATATCCTGCTGCAATATTAGAGGTTATTAAAGGGATGATGGGAGAGGCTGCATGCATTTACTGGGCCCCTTTTTTTCTCATCTCAGAAAACTTGTCACAGATCTAAACTGGTGATTCATCTTCTCTTCACTATCAACAGGTGAACAGAAGAGTGGACTTTGATGAGCTGCTTTCACATTCTTTCTTCCACACCTTTTGGCTTCCTCTAGCTGCCTCCCAGCCCTACATCCAGTTTTCCCCACTCCTGGGAGAATGCATGGCCATGGGGAATGCTGCTGTAAAGGCTCACAGCTTCCAAAAAGGCAAAAATAGTAATAGTGTCCATTGAAGGCTTTCCAGCAAGGGGCCCATCACAGTCTGGAGCACTGTACTTTTTCAAGGAGCCAAATTCACCTGCAAACATTTTGCATAAGGCTCTAAAACAGATGTTGATGAAATTATACCATTCAGATAGTCTTTAAAAGATTTTTAAAGAAAAAACAAGCCAGATTATATACAATATTCTTACATTCATTGAAATATATAGTAATTATACTTACTAGGCCTCGGAGTATTTTTTCTGAGCTTTACAGCCTAGGGCAAAGCAGGGAGGAGCAGAAGGGAAACATTTCACTCCCTCATTTCCCAGGCTACTGACTGTCTGCACACAGAGTGACTATTTATGGCATGGCACGTCACCACCAGAGCCACATGTTAGTCCCGAAATTGGAAAAGAAAGGGACAAAATAAAGTAATAAGCACAAAAAACAATACCCTGGGAGTACCCTACACAGTCCCCTGGGATTTCTACAAGTGACAGTCTGGGTCAGAGAGGCTCTAAAAGGATGCCACAGCCAGCATACAGACACCAAAGACTGTTGTGGGATCTCTCCTCCCGTGTTTAGTTCAGTGGGAGAGAGTGTCACCATGACTGTATGTGATATTCCAGCAGCCTTAACATTTTAATCCAAGGGTCTTATTCCAATATTGTAACATTTCCTGCCTTCCTTTGGAATAGAGATGATACCACATGGCTCAGTACCTAGGAAGCACATGAAACAATTCTGTCTTCAAGAGGCAGGTGCCCTCTAATAACCATCTCACAATAAAATGAATGTAAGAAAATTAAGCATATTTTACATAATACCACATAATTTCACAAATTTCTCCATGTTTCACCTGTTCAGTCCCAGATGGCTGTTTTGCAACATCCTCTTTACTCAGATTCCTCTACATTGTCCTTTTAAAAAATGATCTTGAGGAGGATATTTTCTGCCCCCCTGCCCTTCAGTCCTGTGTGCAGGTTGAAAACCTGTTAGTCATCTCTCCTAGTGTGACTTTATGATGCTGAATTGTATCCCCATTCATCTATTTAGCCCAGAAATAAGTTTTCTTTAAGACTGGTTCTGAGAGCGAAGAGGGGAAGAAGTGGTGCGGAGTTTGTTATCAGAAACTGCACTTGCTCCCCCACATTCCTTCTCATGGACTGTGTTGTCTGCAGCACAGACAGTGGGAGAGAGCTCTCCTTTGCTTTTAGTTAGTTTTTAGCTGGCTGAGGCAGAGAAGTTCCCCGGACTGTGGCTTTTCTTTTCCTTGGAACTGATCGGCCCTGCTCTGGACAGAACACCCAGAAAAACACTGGGAGCTTGCACCTCTGGCCCACCGGGGCCCAGGATTTTCCAGCGCGGGAGGGACTGATAAGAGACTGTGAGAGTCAAGCTACAACCCATGACAAATACCCTCTCTCTCTCTGAATTTGCCATCTTTTCAGAACTAAAGGTTCCATTGTTTAATATTATTCCTTTTCCCCTGTTTGTGAGTATTTTGCTTGTTAAATAAACAGGTTTTTCCACTTTTCTCAAAGGAGATTTGTGTCTCCTGAACCGATGGGGGGAGGGGCTGCTTGAATTTGCTTCTAGAGGGTCCATTTCAGAAGTTTCCTGCCAAAATTTGCCATAAACTAGGACACCACCCTACCCTGAAATGCAGTTTCCCACTTAAAAAAACAAGGAAATTTTTCTCCTGGGCTGTGCAGAGCTGGAAGGGCTTTTACATGGTATAATACAAACTAGGATGATGATGATCACATCACTGGACAGAAAAGTTAACATCTTCAAAGAGATGAAACAATCAGTCCCAGAGAGACGCTCAACAAATAACGCATGAATGTGCAAATTACATCTAAAGTTTTGCGTGGAATGAGCAAGGAAGGAAAACTGAGAAAAAGCATGAGTTGCTAGAAAGACCTCAGGACCCTGTTGATGGCATAGGAAAGGAGGAGGTAGGGCACTTTTACTTTCAAGGAGGTGTGTCAGACACAGAATATGAGCTACATCCTGTGAACTGCCCACACAGGCATAGGATGCCTTGGAAGCCTTCTACGAGCTGACAGGCAGGGGCCTGTGCAATGCAGGGACCCCCCAACCCAAAAATTCTTCTGAACTCTTTGTGTACTACTGGTGACTGATGTCAGAAAGGCTTTATTTCCCAGAGGGGAAAAATGTACAAGCAAGACAGGCAACAAGGAAAGAAAAGTGTGTCTAAAGCTTAAAAGTGATGGAGCCATGAGCTTGTGCTCTGACCTGGATGTCTATTGGTGCTGAGGGTGCCTGGAGTGAGGAGCCAACATGCCACAGCCCATGGGCCAGTGCTGATGTGTCCAGCCACATGTCAGGACTTGGGGTGCCCAGGAAAAGCTGCAAGAAAGTCCACAAAGAGATAGGAAAGGTGAATAAATCACAAACAGAGGCAGGACTGCTAAAAGACAGCATCCCATGCCAGTCCAAGTCACACCTGGCCAACAGTGCCCTTCAGAGGCATCTACCAACTGGTATCTTTTGCCTTGTGACCTGATGAAGCATTTGGGTGGTTGAGTGGTGAGAAGACCTTGCAGCAGGGAGGTTTCCCCGCCATCTTTCCTCCCTGGCTGGAAAAGCCACCTGCTAATCCACCAGTGCTTTCACGACATGCAGATTTTTCTCTTCCGTATTCACATCATCATCATTACACAAAAACATTGTTTGTTTTTGTGTTTTTAAGAATGCAATTTTAAGCATGGTTGGATTTTGCCTGCTGTTTATTAAGAGAAAAGGTCACAGCAATGTTGTTTTGCAAGCCATTAAAGGAGGATGTTCATAAGTCTCTGATCCTCAGTGCAAATTAATACAGCCCTGAAACAACCCTGGGCTTCACAGTTCACTTTTTCTTAGCACCAGTGGTTTCTGTAATCTAGACAGCCCCACAAGAGGGCTGAAGGGCAACAGCTTTATCTGCAAGGCTGATGCAAAGGCATATGAATCCAGTGAATGCATCTATTTTTTTTTTTCAAGCAATGACAAATTTAAAAGGGGCAACAAAGCATTCCCCAAATTACAAGTTATTTCCCTAATTTACTATTATCTAGTGTTGCAGAATTTTGACAGCAAGGGCTAGGGTGTGAGCTACTGTGAGGTGTGTTGTAAGATGCTGTGATCTTTGCACAGCCAGCCAATTTTCTTATACTGAACTTTGAACACATTGTAGCATCTGTGCCTGTGGAGAAATGGTCCAGGAAACAGCTAGAATATTAAGTACTCAGTTATATGTCTCCCAAAGGAGACTGCTGCTAATATTATACATTACAACAACATTGTCTGAATGGTTTATTAATGGTAGCAAAACAGAGTGAATACGACATACAATGATAATAACAATAAATGTTATTTATACCATGCCTAGCCATGACAATGCTCTAGAGGCCTCACAAAAATACATTTAAAGTGCTAGCATTGCAGTATTAAAATGTGCCCAAGGTTTCAGCAAATAAAATGGATTTGGTGTTTAAACTGTGCTTTACTTATACGTAGTGCCCTTAGTAGCGAATTTACATTTTAGATTGACAGACAGAGACTTTCAAAAATCACACATTGCCCAAGTGTTTGGAAGACAGCTTAAGCTGATACAAAAAAAATTTTGAGCCCAAATGATCTGCAGGTTTCTTTTAGGACTCAGAGCAGATTACATGGAATTATAAGGTCCTGAAGCAACCAACTTTGTTGATCTGTGTGTGCAGGAAATTATAACTGCAATGTAAATATAAATGAACTTGGTTTTAAAATGTAGCTAGAGTGTGAGGCAGCCAAAATAAACCAAAATATCCCTTGAGTCTTTGATCTTCCTTTTATGTTGCTGGATAAACAATGCCACATATTTGACACTCCTTTACTTCCTGGGCCTTTCCAGCCTTGGAAACACCTTTCTTGGAGCTTATCACATGTGTTGGGATTCACCTCCTCAGGCAGCCTATGTGGATGAAGTGGTGCTGGAGCAGGCAGTGTCTATCTGTTGGCCTCTGAGCCTGGCTTTCCATGAAGGATTGGATCTGCTATCTCATACCTTCACCATGCCAGTCCTCCTTCCACTGTCCCTCAGTGAAGCCTCTCCTCAACCCTGGCACTAACCTCATGCACATAAAACACAGCACATTCTCAAGTATCAAAAGTAGTTTAGAGGAGCAGTAAGCACCAAACTGCACAGCCAATAATTTTCAGAGCTCACTTGCCCTCCCGGATGACAGGGCCTTTCCTTTCAGCATCTATGGCTTCAAAAGCTACCAGCAAAGAAAGAATGCTAGAGCTGCCAGAAAGCTCTGCAGACCATCCTGGGGACAGAGTTGGGCAGGAGGTGACAGAGACTAAGTTAATGTATTTATTAATAGTTGGCAATGATAGCTGGGTCAACTGTCAAAGTCAGACCTAACTCTTCATTTTTGGATGCTATGTCTGATCAAAAAGCCAAAATCACATTCCACCACTGCACCTGGTATGCAGCTACAGAGCCATCCTCTCATTCTTTTTTTTACAGTGTCTCATAGCCCAGAGACACCTGAACACATTTGAAAGGTTTATCAAGGGACAGTAACAAGACTTCAACCTACACCCTCTTTATCTGCTACAACCCTTTCTATATGCACTTCTGACAGCACTATAGAATAACTAAAAGGAGCATAAGCTCATCTTTCTGCCTGAAGACTTCTCTCATGGAACATGCAGAACTAGGAACCAAAACATCCCTTGTTCCCTCACCTCATCTCCCCACACCCAGTAAATTTAAAATGGAAAGCACGGAATATGTAAGGAGTGCATGTGGCACAACCCAGAGGATTTCTGATGTGTTCACCAAATACGATTTTTAAAAAATTATTTTCTATATATACGTGCATGTGTCTTTGTATAGACACACACATGTTTATCACCATACAGTTTTCTAAAAGAACTATTGTCATGCCACAGAGACCACACTTTGATCCAGATTTACTGTGCAAAAGAGGCACATCTGGAGGGAAAATACACTTCTTTGACCTTACTGTTGCCATTAATATATACAGGTTATTAGCATTTAAACATTTAAGCATATGCTTTTATTTACCTGGAAAAAAAAATCTCAGATCACTTACATGGAAAAGGTCTTAGACTCCGTAAAAAATGGAATCTGGTAAATGGGCACAACCTGAGGGCTAAAAAAAAAATAAGTTAAAGTTTATCAATTAGTAAAAATTCAGTGGATTGCAAGCAGCAGAAGCATTTTAAACGACCAGAAAACTTGGCCCTGAATTCTCCACAGAAGGTGTATAAATAATGACAGTAAAACTGTTCTTAGTTCCAGGGCTTCTCTGAGACCACACCAGGATCTTCTGCCATCCCTCTCCATGTAATAAGCACAGCCTTTTTCTTTATCTGTGAACAATGACTATTTCTCCATTATCAAAGAACCTGGGGCAGAAAAATCATCTTGTCTTTGCATAAAACACCACTCATTTTTATGCTTTATATAAAATAATAATGAATGAGGAAGGATTGCTAAGTTCCAAATCAATCACAGTCTTTTGATGTTATTATTAACTGCACATACTCCATTCTTGTGGTTTATGGTATCATCAGAACCCCTCAATTGATTTATGCCCTAGTGATCTAGCTGTCTCTATTCATTATCCCATATTTAATTAATATATGCCTCAGAAAGAGTTGTCAAGAGACAAAGTTAATTATAGAAGAAAAAAAAATCTAGTTGAAATTATGTCATATTTTAGTTTAGTGACAGGTTCCACAAAAGACAATTTTACCTGCTTCTGCATTTTTTCTGCTTGTCTGAATAAATACTATTGTATTTTCCTGCCCAAGTAAGAAAAAAAGACTTGTCTCTACTCTTCAGTAGGCACTTTAGAAAAAATTCTTAGTTAATTAATGTTTCACTAAGTACTTGAAATTCTTGAGCTGTGCTGAAAAACCTGATCTTGAAGAATGGAGAATTTGACAACAGGTTATTAACCTTATTTATCAGGCTCAAATAGCACCTTTTATGAGAGGAAAGTGAGTATTATACAATCTATTGGTAAATACATAAGAATTTTTTATTCAGAATTATTCCAGTTGTGTGGGAAACCTTCTTTGACATGCTTTCACTGCGTTCAAACAAATTACTCCTTCTGGATGAATGTTTGCAGAAACAGTACATTTTAACTTCATGCTGGAAAATACTCATGTAAAATGAACATTTTAGGTCTTAAGTATAAATATTCACTGTGGGAATTTGATTCAAAGCTTTACAGCCATCCAACCAGAGGTGTGAGACTCACGAATCCAAATAAGTCAAGTTGTCTTGACTTAGGTATATTTAAATTAAGTCTGTCAGAGCCCACTGCCAAAAAATACTGATTTAAAGATATATCTGCAGTATTTTAGTGAATTATTTTGAATTATGAATATATTGAGAAAATCTTACTTGTTCACAGGTATAACTTAATGAAAGAAATAAAAACAACCCCATTACTCTTAGCAAGCTGAGGATGAGTGCTGCTGTCTATGTAGCACTTACACCCTTTACATAACACATGCTGATGCAGGGGAACTCTCATGCTGATATTTTTATGTTTGTACCTTATGATTCCTCTCTCTGAGATTTGTGTTTTGCTACTAAGCTTTTATTCTAGGTCTGACAGTAAAATCAGAGAGCAATGACAAAGTTAGAAATATAAACCATGCCAAAAAGGGACTCTTTCATCCATTAAAAATGCCCCTATTCCATATTCTCATACCTTTCATGCACAGAATCTTACTGTATGCAGCAGCTGTCTATATTCCTTTATAGAAATCCTTTTATGGGGCTTCACCAGACACTGACGTGTCTTCATCAGAAAGATTCTTAGACATTTTAGATTGGTGATTGCTGTCACCCTTCTAAATTTTCTTCACCACTAGCACTATTGCTTAAAAATCTGTGATTATATAGATATTATTCTAGGTCTGAAGACCACTTATAATGATCCCATGGACTGCAAAATTTTCTGAATGCTGTTACTGGTTTGAAATCTGCAACATTAACATCCACTACAGTCACACTGTACTGGAATGTGTAATTGAAAAATATGTGCCTCTGTGGGCAGGAATAACAATTATCTTATTGTCGCCCTGTTTTTTGGAGTTTTTCTAAGCTTTCTGATGTTTACATTCTTGTAATGGAGTTTTTACACTTTCATGTAAATAATGATTGTTTTGCATTCTTCTCTGTAAGAGGAGAATTTTGATAGACTGTTAGTTTAACCAGTGTGGTTGGAGCGGTGGCGATGTCATCCTCCAATCCACTGTCACTTTTAGAATTCTATAAATGTTGAAGTCAGAAAAATAAAGTTATTTCTTTCTGTTCTTATTCTGATGTTAGAACATCTTACGTAAGTCTTGTGATTTCGTGTCACAACTGTGACATCCTATCAAGCTGGAAAATACACCCCTCTGTCCTCATTGTCCACTGCCAGATGAAGACTGCAGCTTATTTCACTCCAAGAGGCTGTTCCACATACAAAATTGATCCCAGTTTCCAATGCTTTGTTAATTTCCAATACCTGATCTAAGAATGGCACTGTGGGTCCCACAGAGCCTCCATCCACCTCTCTTTGGTTACAATACCACAAAAGGCATGCTCCTGCACTTCCCCTGCAACCCACAAATCCCAGGGGATGCAACTTCTGAAGGAACTATAAACATCTAATAGAGCTGGTCAACTTATTCTTTAACTTACCCAAGCAAATTGAGAGACATTATTTTGGTTCATTAACCATTTCTGAGCAGACTTCAACTTTATACCTATTCATTTACCATTTGTAGCAAGATTTAGCAATCAGAGAAAGCATTTAAGCCTCACTTCTTATTTAAATTTCTTGAATGCATGCCTTAAAATGTTTGAAATAATAAATACAAATAAAGAACATAAGAAACAAGTGCAAAACATAAATATGGATAAATTTATTAATTACAAAAATATTGTTTAAATGAATACTACTACATATATTATTACTATTATAACTAATAATAAAAAAAAATAATGTCTTATAACTAAAATTATGTCAATATATAACAACACAGGTATACACAAATACAAAGTACATAAACAAAAATCAAGCTAGGCTCTGTAACTATGAAAAACACCAGAGGTGTATCATGTACAAGTCATTAAAAAGGGAAATATACTTTGTCAATGCTTGCAATATTTGACCCCTTATGATTTCTAAAAGCGAGACTGACCACAGAGCACCCCAGATTATAACATTCATCTTCTATAAATCTATTTATTGACTTCCATATTTTTCTCCCAATTTTTAGCTTTGTTCAATATTTTTTCTCCTTAATCTGCATGCATTCACAGATTTGGGATTTTCTAATCTCTTTTGACTGTATTATTGGCATTTATCGGTGAATTAAGTGTTGGGCCCTTTTGATTCTATCTCAGCTGGGACATTACAGAGACCATAATCAGAAAGCTACTCAGTCAGGGTAGGGAGCAAACATCTCCCATCACCTTCTCAGAGCCATCTCCTGCTCCAGCAACTGTATTTAGGAATAGAATACAATTTCCTGGCCATATTCTTTTCAAGTAATGGTAGAATACACACTGGCATTCAGATACAGTGGTAAGGTAATGGATATGGGCTGTTAGAAAAAGAAAGACAAACCTGTGTGGAATGGAGGGTATCAACATTATTTCATCAATACAAGGATACTAAAAACACATTTGAAAAAGCTTCATCAGATCACCTGTGTATGTTCCAGTCACAAATCACCACTGTCCTCATGAATTTATAGAAAAACCTAGTAAGTAAATACCTCTTCTTGACTTGTATGGTAAAATGGAAGGGAAAAAAAGTTTGTGAAGTGTCTGCTTGGGAGTATATACAAACTAAATCAAAGGTATTGTTCAAAATTTATAGCAGGTCATCTCTTCTTTTTTCCTATTTCTTTTCAATATCGAATGAAGGGCTGACCAGCAAGGTCAAACTTTCCTTATTAATGAGGCATTGCTGGAGCTTTGTCTCATTAGGGCACTCAGAACTATGCATTTACTGCAATTTGCAGCACTTAATAGAGAAAGGTCAGAGCAGGTTACGTTCAATTTCCACTTGGCAGAGGGAGGAAAAATGGAAGTAATTCATTTGCACAAATTTGAATAATTCTTCTCAGTCTCCCTTTCTTTATCTATGTCCAGATAATTCCTGCATCTTAGCCCACTCACAATCATCCCAAACCTGCCAACAGCAGGCTTTCTATGACAGCTATAATGGAGCTGACAGATTCTATGGATCCAGGTGTCAAAATAAAGCCATTCAGCTCCCTCTCCTCCCTCTCTCACAACAGGGAATATGAGCTGCCTCTAGTGAGCTCTTAAACTTATCATAAATGTATCAAGATTGCTGTGGACCATGAAACAGCTGTAGACAATTAATCTTTCCACAATTCTTCGGCATAAGAATTGCTTTCCCTGTGAAGTAACATCTGCCATGTTGAGGTGATTATTCATGGGCAATGGGCGCCACCATAGTTTTATGCATAGAGCCATCAGTGGCAATGAAGTAAAATTTATAGTTTTCCCCGGTTCAGTAAAAATAACATTTCAGCTGCATTAAAATGTCATCCATCAGCACTGTCCCAGAGCACAGGGCTCCATCTCATTCAGAGAAATTAAAAACTATTCATTTTAATGGTAAAAAGCTTGTGAAGCTGGCAGTGACATGGCTTTTTTCCTTCCTCCCTCTTTTTCTGTTTTTTGGGGGGGTTTGTTTGTTTGGTTGGTTGGTTTTGGTTTTGGTTTTGGTTTTCGGGGGTTTTTTTTGGTTTTTTTGTGGTTTTGGTTTTTTGTGTGTGTGTGTGTGTTGTTTTTTTTTTTTTGTGTAAGCAATATTGAGGAGGAGGACTGAAGGAAAAGGTTATGTGGTGCAGTGAAGCTGAGGATTAAATGTGCTACTAGGGAGTAATGATATACCAATTACTGGGCTGCTGGTTCTTATTTATTCATAACCCCTGAACGCGTAATCAAAAATCCTTGAATCAAATTGAACAACTAAAGAAGGAAAGTTATTTCACAGAGATAATGTAATTCTTCAACTTAAAAAAAAAAGAGAGAGAGAGACAGAGAGAGAGAGAGAGAGAGAGAGAGAGAGAGAGAGTGCCAAATAGATATAGAGGCAAGACGTGGCACCTGCCAGAGTGGTAGGGTTAGTCTTTTAAAACATTAGCTTAAAGGAATAGAAATTTAAGCCAGAAATGTAATGGTTGTAATTTACAAGCAAGTTTCTATTCTTAATCCTAGAGTAAAGCTGATTAATGTCTGCTTTGGCAGCGTGCTCAAGGGGGAGAATGTGCAAAAACTTATTGTGTGAGTTTAACACTTTACTCCGTATAGCTCATGTGCCACTACACCAGATTGTTGAGGTAGCACCTCACTCTGGGAGCACTGACAAGTCAAGGACTGCTCAGGAACCGAGATGCCATTCACCTAAGCAAAGATAACACATCCCAGATTTTAGACTATTTAGATGCTTACATGGGTAAAAAACATTTTTCCTTGGTGAAGAACTGACATAAACAAAGAACTAACCACATCTGCACCTTTTGGAACTGGACCTGGACTATACAGGCTCCACAGCCCAAAGGCATTGGCAAGCTGCAGTGGGTCCAATTCCCATTTCTGAGTTACCACCTCTTCTTCTTTTAGGGTAAAAGAAACTGTGTTTAGAGTAGGACATTAAGTACAGAAAACCTTTCAAAATCTCTGAGAGCTAAATCTGTCTACATTCAAATTTCCAGCAAAATTGTGCTGACTCCATTTCTGAAATATATTAATTTAACAATCTGCACATCAAAAGTATTTTGGAATGAGAATTAGAAGATGTCTTAGCCTTTAAGGAAAGACTTTTTACAAAGGCATATAGGCAGTAAAATACTAGATGAAACACTGCAGTGAAGGAAGAGCTTTCCCACCAGAGCACATTTGGTTCCAGGCAGACTGAAGCACACACACTGCAAGTTTTATCTTTTTTTATCTTTTTGTTTACAAACTGATTTCACTGATCAGTTTTAGCACTGTACCTTTAACCATTCAATTGTGTTTTTTTCCCATGGTGTTTCTGTGGAGACAAGCTCTCCCTGAGGGTTAAATCCTCTGTGTTTAATGTTTCTCTCTTTTATGATGCACCTCATTATGACATGAGTGCCCAAAACAAAAATTCAGGCTTGGACCAAGAGTCAAACCTCAAATCCTTCAAGAAGTTAAGAGATACCAAAATATAATCTGCCAAGTATGGAACAGCTTGAATTTCAATAAAACACCTCAGCAGGTAGATGGACTTTTTTTACACTACCTAATCCTGAAAGTACAGCTTGCTATAAGAAAAATACCTCCCTCTCTTTCCTGAGAGTCTCTAAAAAATGTCAAATACACTAAGATACAAACTCCCTATCTATTCTTTTTGTCTGAGAATGGAATTAAATATGGTCTAAAGGAAAAATTAAATTCCCTTAGTGAGAGGCATGGCCATCAGCAGCTTAGTGGTGGTGAGAGACTCCAATGAAGAATAAACAGGTTTGTGATAAATTGTTACATGCTTGTGTTTAGCTCAATTCTTCTGTTTCCTGTGCAGCAGGGGGACGGACATCAAGGCCCACATCCTACATAGGATGAAGGGAGCCGCTGATCTTTAATGGATCCCACACTTCTTACTGTTTGCTGCAGAACAGAAAAAACTCAACGATGCTGTCAGACCTATCCCCAATACGGGAAGCAACAAAATAATTTTGATGGTTTGCATAAATTCTTTCAGTCCCACTGCTGATTCATTGTAAAGACGGGTTCAGCTCCTGGGTCCTGGCCAACCTTTCTTGAATTATGAGGGACCTTGCCTGGAAGAAATATTACAGTTGGCAAGATTGGAAAACAGCAACAGTGCCTGCCAGACTCTCTTGAGACTTCAGTGATCAGCTAAAGTGGCACATGCTGAAGGACACAAGACTCAAGAGCAAAGAAAATACTGAAGGGGAATTGCAAGTAACAAACCTTGTATGGATTGAGAGAGAAGGTAACAGGTGGTGAGAAATCATATAAGAAATACTTTTGACTTAAGGAGAAAATACAGGTTTACTCATCCGTGTGGAAAGGAAAAGACATCTGACCGAGGCCCCTCTCAGTTTCAACAAGCAATCTGAACTTTCATAGATTCAGTCTATCCACAGGAAAAAAGCAACAACAATCTTCATTTTGTGTCCTATGGAACTGTCTGAAGGCTTATAGCAAACCATTTTATTTTTAAGGTAAGAATTGGGTTTTATGAGCACTAAGAACATACTCAAGGACCATTTAGTACTGGACCTATCTCTGCCAGAAGCCAGAAGTGGCAGACTCCCCAGGAATCTGCTAAGAACAAGGCAAAACATTTGTTCTCCTGGATATTATTCCCAGTTTCCAGTAATCAGTGTTTCAAGGATCTCCTGAGCCAGAGGCTGCCTCTTCCTCTTACACATCACTTGTAATATCCAATCCTTCTCAACAATGTAACTGTGCTTTTGATCAATTAGCAGTTTCAAGCAGCTCTAGTGAGTTGCCCTTAAATCAGTGCAATCCCTGCCCCTTCTCATCACCACCCATCTCCAAAGAGGGGCACTAAGACATATGTTGGTCAGTGCTACTGGCAACAGCCCAGACAGGTGAGTATCATGTGAAAGAGAGATATTCGTGGAGACATTGGCCTGCCTTCCTTCCTTGGCAATAACCCACCTTGAGCTCCCCAGCTTTTCCCATCAGCTCTAGGGGCCTGCCTTCCTAGGAGGCCAAATGTCTTCTGCATTCAAGAAGAGACAGAACCTTCCACATGACTCCTTTGAGTCTCAAGAGGTGTTCAAATATGTGAACCCTTTTATGAAAGTTAGCATTACAAGTGTGACTTGGCTTTCAATTTAAAAACATTTCAACAAAAATAGTAAGCCACAAGGCTTTTAAATTTTGTCTCTTTTTTAAGCTGCACAGTTACCCCTCCCAAGGAATGTTAGGACTAGACAATTAACCATGCTATTGATTTTCTAAAATAGCAATCTTACTGTAACTTCATCAGGAAATCTGCTGATGCCAGGCCATAACTGCACTCCCTGGCCACACCAAGCCATCTTTTCTGGCTGGGGAGGTCTTTGTCACCTTGAAAATGACTGGGTTTCACCATAACACAGGCTGAATACTTTTAGGGATTTGCGATGAGCTCTTACCTATCATTTATTATCTGAGGTCCAGAAATCCCAGTGGAAGTTCATGTGCAGAATAGAGCATTATCCAACATCCCTGCACTAGTTTGCTCTGACAGTGAAAATGTGCAGGGAAGGCCCAGTCCCAGCCTAGGGTATGTCCCCAGGGCCTCCAGGGAATCTGCATCCAAGCTGCTCAGCCAGGGTGAAACTGAACCTCTGTGTGCTCCCATCTGAAGTCAATCATGCATTAGATTTAACTCTTCAGGCTCCACAAGAAAGTACAACCATTCTTCCCTTTGGATGGGGGAGCACGTACATACCATTAATTATGAACAGTAATTAGGAGCAGTGTGTTAGCTCCAGCCAGATGAGTTTCCCACAGGCAGGGAAGAATGGGGAAACCCTGGCAGATAAGTGCTCTATTAGTCACCGAGCAGATGAGATGATGAGTGGATTACAGATGACCTGCCTAAAATCATGTGAGACTAAAACCAGCCTGGGAACTGTACCTGCAGTCACATTATCCATCAAGCACTCTTTCGTACTCCTCTTCCTTCTTGGAACACATTGAGAGGCACCACTGTCCAGCAACTTCTCAGCACTAACCACTGCACACACTGAAAGAAGAGATTTAAAGAGAGCTGGGGGTTTTCTGTTTTTTTAGCAAACAACCACTGTTTTCTGACCTACCAAAGTCACTGCAAGGGGAGAACCTGCAGTGAGAAGGAACAACATGTTTCTGGAACATCAACTCTCAGCCAAGAGCAACCATTCATTCACTTTCTAGCAACAGCAAAAAGCATGAAGTGTTCACATTTGGAGCCAAGGAAAGAGCAAATTAAATCTTCTTGTATTCTTCCCATTGAGCTAAATAACTTTTTCTACACATATATGGTTATTTACTATAACTTTACTTCATTAGAGTTAAAGACTTTATGTTAAATGTTATGGGTCTTTTAAAATAGGATACACTGTAGAAAAAGAAAACTGATTGCTTCATCAAACACATTAAACCTTATCTCTATCTGATTTTAAAAAATTGCAAAGCACAAATTATCCAGAGCTTAGTACTCAGTGTCTCTTCCTTGGCCTATAAAGTCAACAGTTATGGTGTTAAAGTTTAATCAATCCCATAAAATGTTACTCAGAAAATGACCCTGGTGTTATGGCTGAAGTACGTCTCCTACATTAAAAAGCACTTTCATGGAAGCCAGAGCAGTGTTATTGAAACAGAGAGCTAATAGGTATCTAGATGAGGTTATGAAAGGGAGAAGAAAGTAAAGGAGAGCAGTGGGAAAGGCAGCTGAAGGAGGAAAGTAAAAGGAGAGGGAGGAGAAAATATTTTTTTCCCAGTGGTTCTCCACAAAGCTAAATGTAAATACATGAATGTTCAGGTTGAAGTATAAGAAGCTGTTTTGACAGTTGCTCAAAAGCAGAGATCTTAATGAATTTCATATTAAAGCCAGATGCAATTTTCACAGTCAACACAGGAAGATTACAACAAACAACAGCAATGGTAAAATCAGTGTAGACAGATGACTGATTCCTGCAAAGTATAGGCTTTTGGATACTGTTCTGATGAAGTTAATTAAATTATAACTTCATCAGAACAATTTTTTTTCTGGCAAAAAAATAAAGCCAGAAGGTCAGTAATTATTGTCTGTGAACATCCTTTTTGACCATCATCATCCTGATTATTGATTCACTTCCTAACATCCAGCTGAATTCCATTGCAACATGCAAGCACTAGACAGGGTACAGTGGGCCTTGCCACATATTCTATTTCGTCTATGTTTTGGGTTAGAACAGCAGAATTTTACCCAGCAGAATTTAGACTCCACCACTCACCAATAGATTCATAAAAGTCTGGCAGATTTCAGGTCAATATTATTAATCATGCTGAACCTTTGGTGTGATATTTGATGTCTTCCAGAACCATGTCCAAGCATGTACAAACCACTGAGATTATCAGAGACATTCAGAAACTACCCAAGTTAGCACCTTACCAGAACTAGTTCTGTGTTAGATATTTTGCAGAGAGAACTAAAAAGAAGACAGAGCCTGAGGACAACCCAGTTTTGAGAAGCAGCTGAAAAAAAGCTATTTTAAGAGGGAAAGAAATATTTACCTTTCAAAGGTCTCTGTCTCCAGATTAGCCCATGAGTGATGCAGTGTATTTTCAAACCCTAAAGAAAACATTTTTTTGCTTACTACCTTTAATCAAGTTCTGGAGCACAAATCCTATGAGAAACACCTGAGGGAGGTGGGGATGTTTAACATGGAGAAAAGGAGGCTAAGGAGCAATCTTATCACATGCTACAACTCCCCAGAATGAGATGGTAACAAGGTGGGGGTCAACCCCTTCTTCCTGCTAGGCAACTAGTAGGACATAGCCTCAATCTGAATCAGGGGAGGTTCAGGCTGGACATCAGGAGGAATTTCTTCACAGAAAGGGCTTATTAAACATCGGAATGGACTGCCCAGGGAGGTGGTAGAGTCACTGTCCCTGGAGGTGTTCAAGAAATGTCTGGATGTGGCACTCAGTGCTGGTTGACATGGTGGTGATCAAAGATTGGACTCAATGACTTAAGTGATCTTTTCCAACCAAAATGATTCTGTGATACCTATGAGAAATTTCAACTGACTTTTCTCTTTTTTTTTTGGAGAAGGCCATATTTTGGAGATAATTTCAAGTTAGTTGTACCCTGAAGTGAGAATGTTCAATTGCAGCATCAGATGTAAGGTGCTGGTATTTCAGCCTAGTATAGCTAAGGTAGTTAGAACTTGATATTTATTATTATCTAAGCCTGGTCTGTGCTGGAATTCAGTACTGGTATTCCAGAGCAACTTTGACTGCAGTAAGGATTTTCTTGTAGTCCTGGAGAAGAAAGCAGAAAAGCTCTCATCTGAAAGAAAGCTAAAGAAATCATTAAGAATCACCCCTACAAGATAAATACAGAAAACATGGCTGGACAGCTCCCTCTACCCAGGCCCTCCCAGGCAGACCCAGCAGCAGCCAGACTCCTGTCACAGTTGTTCTCCTCCAGAATCTGCTGCAGCAACCAAAGAGAAGCACTTTCCAAACCAATTTGAGTTACATCTCAAATAACCAAATGTTCATTAGGAATTGTTTACAAGGAAGCAGATATCTGCAATGACTCAAATAAAAGCTGATTTGAAGGCTTTGGAGATCAGGCTGTGTGTCAGCAACAAGAGCACAACCTAAAGAGTAAATTATGACAAGTTATTCCAAATGTACATGTTTGCAGTTCTGCACAAGCTAAGCTGTGAAGGCCATTAAATGCTGGAACTCAGCTGAAGACACTTAAATTACCAAGGCATCAGAGTATGTCTTCTAGAAATTATACTAACCTGAATTTAACTTTGAACCTCTTGGTTTAAACAATGTGGGATTCCTTCAAACTTTTACAGTGTACAGAGCTGAAATTTTGACTAGTTTCATCTTGAAATATATGGCAATACAAGATGTAGTTTAATATATGTAATCCTTTGATCAGGATGGAAATCACGGTAAGAATTCAGTTGTTACTTCTAAACAGGACTCACAACTAAAACACTGAGGCGTTCTGTACAGTCTTTATACCTAACCATGCCAAAACTTGTCTTGGACATTTCTATTCTGACTGCAAGGCAAAAGTAATGAATAAGACAATGAGAAAACCCATGTTATTCACTCAAAGGTGTCAACTTGTTCAGGTGAACTTGCAGATGTGCAGAAGTTGACATCAACAGAACGCAACTTCTCAAGTCCTCAACTTGCTAGTGGTTCCAGATCCTCAGAATGACCAAAGCTGCAAGTACAAAAGACCAGTTAGTCTCTTGCATCCATTTTCCACTCTGCTGGGGCTTTATATGCTATTCAATCTCCAAGGCTATCTTTAAACAGCTTTAACCAGATTTTTTCCTCCCTGTCAATAGACTACTGCAAAGCCATAGTTGCCACCATCAGGGTTTTCCTTCAATACTTAAACTAAACCTTTTGCCTTATTTTAATCTTGTTATTCAGATTTTTTATGTGCTACTACAATAAATAATTGTCCCCTTTCTAATTTTTTCTGATAAAAAATATTTGCAGACCATGATATCTTGCTCAAAAATTGAGATTTTGAAAGGCAAACAGTAAATCGTTCATCTCCCTGCCATGTATCAGAAAATAAAAAACAAAAATGAAATTTTCTTCAAATAATTTCACACCAAAATAAAGTTGCTTATCACAATATTAACTAGTGAAGACACAGACAAAACTCCAGTGGGAGGGAGGCCTAGCATTTAGCAGAGATAAATATGAATAATGAATTATTGTAAATAATAAATAGAATAATGAATTATTGTTATAGATGGATAATGAGATGATTGGCTCTCGCAATTAAGGGATGACTATTGTGTGAATATTCAAAGCTTTAGTGATGTATAGTTCTCTTATTATATTTCAGATGTCCTCTGTTCTCCCCATAGTTCCCTTTTCTCCCCCTCTGTATTGTTGCCATCAGACAGCCTGGGCTGTCTAGGACAAGTAAAAAGAAGGCTTGCACAAATACCCCTTACATGGGGCAGTTGGGAATGGAAAAGGTTGTTGCTTAGGGGGTGTGGCATGGCAACACCTGACCTCCAATCAAGTTACAAGAAAGCAATCTCCACCTACAAATGGCAAGGAAGAGCTGACTGACAGACTTTGGGAGGGGCAACCCGCAGGGGTATAAAAGACAGAGAGTATCTACCTTGGAGACAATACGGCCACATGGTATCCACGAGGGCAGTTTCCAGCACTGCAACTTTTTCCTTATGCAATCCTTTTGTTGTATTTTTGTCAAGGTTTAATAAACCTTTTTTTCAAATTTTCAAAGTGAGCAGTTGTTTCTCACATTATGAATAAATAAATAAATAAATAAATATTCCAAACTGAGATAAAGGTTAGTGTTTGAATCTCACCAGAACAGAGGAAGAGTTGCTATTTCAGCATTTTTCTGATCAGTCTATTCAAATTATGAGCTAAAAAGGGTTCTTTTTTTGGTTTTTTTTATTCCCTTAAATAACTTATTAGTTAAAAGGGTGTGAATTAACTTAGAATGAATGTTCAATTCATATAGTAGAATCACCATTATCATTATTACAGGAAGTTCTAATCATTACACAGCCACTAATATAAGACGTTCTGCTAGCTTGCCTTTAATGAACATGACTCACATTTCACTTTAATGATTCCTACACCCCTGTCTCCTCTGAGCCTTCTACTCAGCCGTGGGGGAAGGGTGGCCTAAATACCTTTTTAAAGATAAAGGAGTCACTTCCAGTACCCCTCTTTTATAGGAGTTCACACTGAAGAGCATTGCAGAAATCTGAAGTCCAGAAAGTACCCAGAGCCATCTCCTTTGAAGTTTCCAGCTGGGCTACCCAAAAATTGGGGCACATGGAAAGAGTGAACTCCTCAAAGGAGCTGAGCCATCTGCAGCTTTTCCTCCAGAAGATTGCTTCCCACCTTACTCAGTCAACTCTATGTTTTCCACAGAAGAATGCAGCAGCTTAAGCAGAGCTCACAGGGAAGGGGCTTGCATTGGTGGCAATGCAGAGATGCTTAAAGTGCATTGTTCTCTTCCCAAAGAGCCTGTGGGAACATTCCAAAGAGAAGCCCAGCATCTCACACCCTCCTTTCTCACCCAAATCTAACCTCACCATAACAATCAGGTATTGAGAGACTGAAGCTGCAGATTGCCTAAACAGTTGAAATGGTTCATTTACCTCCAGGCTAACCATCTTCACAGCACAGACCATTTCTCAAAAAAATCCACCTCAATCAATCAGGTCAGAGTCAGAAATATCTCTCTAACAACTGTAAACTATTGCTTGAGAAGCATTATGACATCCAGAGAAAAACACAAAGTTATCTCTTTGTGTGTCTGCTACATAAAAAAAAGCCACCCCACCAAACCAGTTTCATGGCATGAGGGATAAATAAAACTGCTAGTTTCACAGGACTCCCATTCAATTCCTTAGTCTTCTCTTGCCACTAAGTGTACAACTGAACTGCAGACTAAATTTCTCTACAAATGCCATCTTTTAGACAGAATCCTACTCCTAATAATCTCACTGCTAGAGCCAATGCTATGTCATGTGCAATCATAGCCTTCCCAAAGGATAAGGCTGCAATAGTTCAGTGAAATCAGGTTGTGGTTTTATAGATGGTGGTTACAGGTGTAAATAAATTTCTTCTTTACACACCAAGAAATGCTCAGTTGTACTCATTACAGCTTTCTTCCCTTTATTTCATAGTCTATTTTGTTTCCTTCACTTTTACATACAAACCCCTTCCCTTCTGTCATTAAATTTAGAGAGACTGGCAAATTTAAATATCACTAACCTTCTTAAATTACCTTAATTGTCCAGAACCTATTTAATATTCAGTCTTACAGGCAGTATTGTACAAGAACAAAGTTTGGTCCACTCCTGACTTAGAAGCTCAAAAATATCATTGAAATTCCACAGAGTGCTCCTAGCAAGGGACAGGGAATGCAGTTGCCATGTCAAGAGACTTGGTTGCAAGAGAGGGACAAAGAGAATTTGAGGAACAGCACAGAGAACAAGAGGGGTCTCTGATACTGCTCTAAAGCAACTAAAGTGACCTGAGAAGAGCAAAAGACTGTCCCTTCCCTACTCCCTATCCCTATACATGACACTTATGCCCACGCTTAGCTACCCAGTTTTATTCTTCATCTGTATACAGGACATCCCTTTATGTCCAACGTTCTTAGGAGATGCAGGACTTTCCTCCATTCCGGGTTTGGAGGACCATAGCTGTTATTTCATGCATTCAGCTCTTCTGCAGTTACTTCCTGTTACTACTTAAAACTATACAACAACCTTTTCTCTCTCTGGTCTACAGCACACAAGGATCTGCAGCATCACAGCTGAACTATTCCTGGAAATGCTAAGCATCTCATGCTCAAAATTCATCCCTGGTGTGGTTCAGCAGTCCAATCCATCATTACTCAGTTAGGCCTAACATGTGTGAATAATTTTGAACTGGGAATGGAACAACAAAGCCAGCCAAAACTACATTTTTGGTATGAAATGTTGACCAAACATCCCAGAACAAAATGTTTTCATCTTTTGTTTTGATGATGACAAAATGAAGATCCTCCCCTCAGTATGCACCTGTTCCTGACATCCTGCTTCACATCTCTTACAACCAAGGATAGAACCAGAACTGTGGATTGCCATCAGAAAGGCTGACCATCAAAAACTGAGGTACAAGTTGAGAAGCCTGCAAATCACCCCAAGGCAGCCAGTCATTGCCCATACAAACTCCCCAAGCCTTTCAGGCCAAATTCAGGCATTTCAGCTGGTGCTGAATGGCATCTTTCTCATGTGGCTGCACACCAAGTGCCTGAGCCTGTGAGTTAGACTCTGACCTCACAGCCTTGTTTGAGTTTGCAATTATCCCAAAATATATTCTTGTCAACAACACACAATTTTCAATACATTACTTGCCTTTCAAATCAAATTAACACTTCACAGTCAGATTCTGCCTTCTAGACAACTCTATCCTAATTGCGACCTCCTTGATTTCATTTCAAGAGAGGGCAGAAGCCTTCATTTGTGATTTTAGCTGCAGGGACAGATAGATAATGAACTGCATAGATTTCTCCAAACCAAATATCATGTCCTCTGAATGCAGCTACCTGACAAAGACATTAGACTACAAGGGCTGGGACTGTGCTTAAGCTCAGACATGTATTGTTAAATGTGACATGCTCAATTTATCATTAGTTATGAAGTGAAAACGGATGAATACACATTCAATTTAGTTCAGCTGCTTTCTTCATTTATCACACTGTTTCATCATCCATCATTCTTCCCTGCCATCCTTTTGATTTGAACAAATAACACACTTTCATAAGCTTAATCTAATTAATCATAATTGTAAGGTAATGTTTCCTTAATGAAGCGCATACTGGGTTATATAAAGTTTGTTGCAATTTTAATAAAATCTGTTCCAGATAAAATCTACAAATGCTCTCAATGCAGCCAAACCCAGCCCTATCTCTCTCCCACTCGTTACTCAGGTTGATGATGATGTATCAGCACAAAGAGTTGCTCAAGCATATTGTTCTTTTATAGAACCACTGTTTTAATAAATTGGAAAGCGTTCATCATTTTATGAGACAAGACATGCAGTTTAAAAAGTTAATTGAAGTAGAAACAAATTAGAAAACAAACATAAAAGATTTTTCACACATTATTGCTACAAAATATACAATATTTGCTGTCTTCTGAGGGCATCTTGCATGTCAAAGTCAGTATAAAGAGGAAGTTGCTCCTTAGCAGCACAAGCAGTGCACAGAGCTACTAAGTTTTGCTACAGTTCTCCAACTGCAGGTAACCCAGAGCAGAGCCACTTTATAGCAGTGCCACTGAACATGTAGCTTCATGCATCAGATCAAGTCAAGGAATTTTAGTTCTTCTCAGGACAACTCAGCTTTGTTTGCTGAAATTTTTCAAATCATAACCCCAAATTTCATTTCCACCCCTCCACCATCACTGCCCATGCTGCACAAAATTTCTCACCTTGTCTTGCTCTTTGTCAGAGTTTCAAAGATTCATAAAGCATTTTTGAGCATCTGGGTAGGAAGTTCTGTAGAGATCAATATTACTTATGGTAATTATTAATGAGCAATTTAATTTGATCATTGATAACATACATGAGTTCTTCATACCAAGATTAGCATAACCTCCATTTGCTCACACCTTAACATACTCATTTGCATCTCTTTCCACTCTTACACTGGCAATTACTTCTAAGTTGCAGTAGCAGAAACAGCACATTAGAAAACTGACTTATTTTCCTGCTGACAGACTTTCACATCTCTGGACTACTAATGAGATATCTGTGCTTTTCAAAACCTGGCTGAAAGATGTATTTCCTTGCTCCAGGGATTTTTGCCCAAGTCAGTGTCCTGGCCACAAATACTGCTGCAGAAGTATTGGTAATTTCATGCTCCACCCATCAAACCATTTATCCACAATGTAATGTCTATGTTTTCATTTTCAAGTGCAATTTTACCAGCTTTAGTTCAGCTTTTTTCAAAACTAGTGAGAAATTTCCATGAGAGAAACAATTCTAACAACTACTATCATCATCTTCACCAAGAAGAAGTTTCACCTGAACAGAGGATGGGTGAACAACCCATAAAACATCTACTCCAGCATCTTTTTCTGATGCAAGTCACTATAGGATCCCTTCTTGTTCCATCAGGAAGGAAGGAAGACAATGCAGCTCTACAGCTTGTTCTCTGGTTTATGTAAGGAATTGCAGAATTTTTTCCTTCCACTTTGTGAAATTAATGTGTGATGGTTTCTGGCAGACTGTTAGACAAAATGTGATTGTGACTCTCCCTTGTTGCACACAAGATTAGAGCAGCACAGCTGCCAGTGCTCCCTTTAGACCTAGCAAGTTATTTTACATACCCACACAAACAGAGGCAGAAAATAGGGATTTACTGGTTACAAAGACAAAGGCAAGGATAACAGGAACTAACTTAATGTCTAACACAGATTTCCTGAGGCCAACTGCTGCTTTTAATAGCCGCTTACTTCTGTAGCTCACCCCCTGAAACACAGGAGTACAGGGTTTAATAATCCACCAAGGACACAGAACACCTGAGCAGGAATACTTGAAAGAGGAAATAACTTAACAGTAGGAATAAGCCCTTGTAGCTGCAGCTCACTACAATAAATTCATTTGTAAAGGAGCAGGTACCCAGGAAGGATACAGGGTCAGCCTCCTTCTAGAGGCTGTGCAGAGTTATCCTGTGAGAGGGAAACTTCAGGCATTTAACATAGTTCTGCATTTTTTCTGAAAAAAAAAAAAAAAAAAAAAAAGGTCTCAGCCAGAAAGGGAGAAGGATGCAATGCAAGCTCTTCTCTCAAGACAGGACGAGTTTCCACTTCTTCTCAGCTGGGGGGATTCCTGCTCTTTCCCAGCTCTTCCCTTTACTCTTATTTTGCCCACAACAATTATGTGGACCAGTGAGGTGGCAATTTCTGCTCCTTACCTATACCCTTTCCTATACCACTTCACTTTTTTTAAAAATTTTTGACTCAGAACACATGCATCCTCTAAGTTGCTACAGCAACCAGTGCATCCAAAGTGCTGCTACCAATTACGTACAAAGTATGAGACCAATTAATCATTCATTATCTTCACAATGCAATAGCTGGAGCTCCAGGGTAGGCAGTCCAATAATCCTTACAATCCCCACGGTACTCATCTTCTTCTAAGCTGATTATTTATTACACAGAGCATATCAATATAGAAATTTCTTCAATTTCCAAGGCAATCAGTCAAGTAGAAATGACAAGTCATTGAAACTCTGGTGCACCTTAACTACGTGAAGTTTAAAAGGCCTGTAAACACATGTTTAATCAGTGCTTTCAGTGAAAGCAAAGGAAAAAGCCATACTGAGCGCTTGAAATTCAGGTATATTTCACAGCCTCAACAAAACCAGGCAACCTTCACAAACGCCCTGGTATACACTAAGTGTTACCTCTGTCCCAAGGCAGAAATACATAAGAATCCAATGCAGTGGAGAAAGCTACTCTCAGTAAAATGAATGAGGCAGGAGCTTTCAGGCCCCTGGCAAATGAAAGCCTAGAAAGTGCATGTGCAAAATAGCCCAGCTCCTACCTTCCTTGGTCTGAAATGATGGGTGAACTTTGACACAGGACAAATAGCAAGATGACAGCACAAATCACAGAAATCCCAGGAGGCACACATGAAAGCACTCAGACACAAAGTGGAGCTAATTGTTTTGGGCTATGGTACACCCATTCACTTTTTTAGCAAAAAGGTATTTTATGATGAAGCATCTCAACTTTACAGAGGAAGATTATTCATGGGAAAAAAAAAAATTCAATGCCTCCCTGCTCCTTAAAACAGGTCAGTAGAAAAGAGAAAAAACAGCTCTATGGAAATGGTGGAGCCTGTGACCTTAAGCTCACAAAATAGGACCATCTAAAGTAATAAAAAGCATTATGTAGAGAAAAGTGACTGCCAAAAAGAGAACAGCTTAGATGATGCAATGGGAATGTCCAATTCAAAGGAATGTGCTGGTCTGCACAGACTTTGCTTTACTGCTGTAAGATCACACAGCTGTTTTTCCTGCTTCACTTTACCCCCTGAACCTCTTTTCTTTCAGTCTCAAAACTCCACAGCTTCCCACATAACTTTGTTTCCTAGTCAAAGCACTGTTTCCAACATGGAAGTTGCTGCACAGGCCACAAAACAGCCACAGGGTCTGGGACCTGTCATGCCAGGGCAAAGCAGGCACTGGGGCTGGCCCAGTCGTTGGGGGTGTGTATGTGTAATCCAGGATTGGCAAAAGCTGATTTAACCAAAAAGTGAGACAGCAAGCAAGGAAATAAGAGGTTTTCAGCTCAGACATCTGCAGAGGCAGTAGGGCTTGGAAAAGGGGCTTGCCTGGTGCCTAGAGGTGGCTGCTCAGCCCAGCAAGATCCAGGTGAGCCTACACAGCTACTGAGTGCCCCAGGTCTTTTGCAGTTATTACCTGGATGTGACTTTGCCACAGTTTGGGAAACTTTTCAGAAGCAGAATGGCATTCAAAATCCATTCAGACTAAACCAGTTTTAAAGAAGCTTGCCTCCAGTTCAGCAGTAGGACTAAAGAAGTTTGCTCACATCTGGGAAAAGTAAATGAATAGGAACAATATTTCCCAAAGAAATCTGCTACAGCTTTTCTTAATAAGAAATGTCCCATTCAAATAAAAAACCCAAAACAAAACAAATCCCACCATTTGTCCAAAATGGAAAAAAAAAAAAAACAACAAACCAAAAAAGCCCCAAAAACCTCAGAACTTTCTTGCTTTTGCTTTCTCTTTTTTTTTCTCTTTTTTTTTTTTTTTGGTAGGAAACTAATGAATGGGAAAATTATTTTTTGGCATATAGCAGTGTTTCTCCTGCTTTTCCTTAGAAATTAAAGGGGAATATAGGAAAAAAATCCTAACACAGCTGGGTTCTTACGTAGCATTTTTGCTGAGTTCCTTCAAAATTCAATTCTTTCCTGCAAAGCATATTATAAAGTGAACTTAGCAGATCTTCCATAGCAGTTTCCCTAGTTTTTCCACCAACTTTCATTCAAGGAGGCAACATCCCCAGAGTAAACTGCACCCCTCTGAATATCTCCAAACTGAGAAGTACATTCCCTATCTGAGCAATACTGCCCATTTACATTTCAGACAAAATAGCTGTGGTGCTGCTGGTGTTGTCCCTTAAAGCCATCAATCTCTCCCCCTATTATTTCTTCAGTAATTTTCTCTTCTGGTTTTCCCATCCCTGCAAACTCACATACTGCAAAGGACTTGAGGCCAGGCAGGGGTTGTGTCCTACTTATTATTGGCGATTGTGTCCACTTTAGTGTCCTCATTGAGCCAGGAGTTTTCATCCAGTGAAGCTGGTGGAAGACCCTTCTATTTAAGAACTAATTTGTTACAAAGAATGATTCCTTGCATTTGGCTGTTCTTTGCCCAGGCAGTTCCTTTGTCATTTACTTGCTTGGTGTAAGGTATTTACTGAGCACTGCATTCCTGGCAGCAACACAGAAACCACCTGGACTCAATTCATTAGTGTCTAACATTTTATTTGTAATAAGATCCACCACTTAAAAACCACTAGCAAACGTTGCCACCACGTTATGCTGCAAGCACAAGATGAGGAGAAAATGTACTAAACATCATCTTTGTTACGCGTGTGCCAATGCTAACCTTGCTAACCTGTATGTGGCTGTTACAACCTTGCTTTCAACTCTGTAGAAACAGCTCATAAAATCTGCCTCTGCCACAGAGCACTGTCTGCTCACACAGTGCTAATGTTTAATTAAATGGATACTTGCTAACAAGAGCACAAGGAAGGACAAGTTTCTGCTTTCAGCAAGATCATCACTCACGCACATACCCAAGAGTTTCATGTTTATGAGTGCAGCACACAATCAACACCCCCAACTCCTGAGCTTCACAGGTGTATTTGTTCAACACAAGAAAACATTTCTTTGGGGCAAGAGCTTTAATTAGAACCAAAAAAAGATCATAAAAATCTTAACAGCAGTTACCATTCAAATTTTCTCAAGTAAGCGATTATTTTTTCCTTTGTTTTCCAACTTTTGGTTAAAAATGTGTTTTCTTGGACTTGTTTAGAAGAACATTGCCAGAGAATGGAGCTGATCAATTAAGACCCGGAAAAAAGGATGTCATGCATATGGATAAGCAGGGAAATAGTGCAGGGACAAAAAGAAGTGGTAATGAAAGGATAGAGAAGGAAACTATGTGCTGTCTGTGAACTGTCTTCTGCATGTTGGCGCCTTCTCCCAGTTTTTAAAAGGAGAGACAGAGTCTAGAGAGCAAATTTAGCAGTATCTACTTGAAAGGTAAGAGTAAACTTAGACCCTCACAATTACTAAATAAGAACATAATTAATTATTCCTTCAACTGAATAGTCCTGAATCCTACCCCAAATCAATCAGTTCTTCTTGCCTAAGAAGCTCTGACTCTATTTTAGCTCAATGAAAACAAAATCAATGAAGGCCAATTATGGCCCAACTCGTTAGATTATGCAAATAGTGCCCCGGAGCTGAGCTGCTCTTGCTCTGGGCACTGCCGGGGAGGACACACGTTAGGGAAACCAAACATGAGCTGGTGCTGGCACCTAGCTGCCTGTGCTGTGATACATCAGCTCCTCACAGCTCTTTTGCAGGAGGATGCAAACGTAGCAGAGACCAACTCTTCCAAACAGCAGTTCTTCAGCAGCCTCCTGTCCCAGAATTTCAGAAGCAGAAGCCCACTAGTGTCTCAGAAAGCAGATTCAGCATTATTTACAATGAAGGAGTGTGCAAATACGCAGAAAACAGAGAGCCTACCTGCCTTTCATCATCTTACATCGGAGGAAAAGGCACTTAAAAAGCATATAAAAATGAAACAATTATAATATTGATAATGAAATTGTAAGGCAAGGATTTCATCCAAGTGCTATCAATTAAACCTCTCACCCTCTCAAATGGCAGCCTAGAGTCTGGTTCTCCAGAACAGAATTCTGGCTACCAATAAAAGGCTGTAGTACATCTCCACCCTGACACCACTCTAATCTGAGCTTGCTTTTCCCAACACCAAAACCATAACATTTCAGGAAGCTTTCTCCTCTTTGTGAAAATTCAAAATGCAAAGGAAGAGTTTGCCAAAATTTTCCTGCATGCAATGAATAGTCCATAGCTGTCTGGAGATGCTAGGCTACTGTAGCATGTTCTGCTTTGAGTTCAACCTCTTGTTCCTACCAGTGCCACCCCAGCCCCATGGGAGCACTGAGAGTGCTGACAGTGACTGTACACACATCCTTGCAGGATTCAGGCACCAGGCAAGTGCCTGCCAGACTATGAGATCCAATTTCATGCACCCACAAAAATCTGTCCTTCCTGAGTCCTGCTCATCCTGACCAATTTCCCCATCATTTGTTCACAACAGACAGGCTTATTCCTTTCAAGGAGCCACCCATAAGAACTGTGCTTCCCAGTTTTCTGGCTACAGTCCAAGGACATTTTTGGCCAAAAGCCCCCATAGTGGCTTTCTGCCCATGTACTGGGACTCTACCCTTGGCCTCAGAGCCAGCTTTGACAGACAGCTTCATCTTCCCACTGGCTACCAAAAAATTATGATGTAATATTTACTTTACTGCCACACTTGTTAGTGCTGCCAGGGCTTGGGGTAAACTACAGAGCAGCAACTACAGAAGGATTTAAAATTAAATGCACAATTTCTGCAAGAACAGAGTGACTCTTTTTCCTGGTGCAGAAACCTTGATGTCGCAGCATATTCCAGGCTTTTGGGCTGTGTGTGGTTGGGAGCTTTGTGTTCATTTGTTTTCTTCTCATGTTGTTGTTTTTATGTCCTGGTTTAGGGCAAATTTGGGAGAAAACCCCCAAAGAGGACCCCTTCAGAAAGCAAATCCACATGGCCCCTCCCCCCAACCGGTTCGGGAAAGATTCATCGGAGAGAAGTGGAAAGAACCTGTTTATTTAACAGGCAAAGCACCCCCCAGCACACAAAATGAACAATACCGGATGACAAAACTCTTTCACCACTCTGAAGATATTACAAATTCAGAAAGTCTCTCCTGGGAGTGGTTGCCCTGTTATCGGTCCCTCTGGCACTGGGAATGGCTGCTGCAGGCCACAAAGTGCAAACTTGCAGTGTTTCCCAGGTCCCAGTCCAGAGCAGGTTCGGATGGTTCCAAGAAAAGGGAAAGAAAAACAGTCCAGGGAAAATTCAGACTGCCTAGCTAAACTAACTAACAAGCAAGCGCAAAAGCAGGAGCAAGAGCAAAAGCAAAAGCAGCACTATGTACTGCACTGTCTGTGTCCCGCTGACTGTGGGGGAGTGAGCAGACTGATAACAAAACAAAACTTTGCTTTTCAGAGCCAGTCTTGAAGGCACAGAACATAATATCCAGCATAAACAGAATAGACAACAGGGGATACAAGCATCATAATGTCACCCTAGGACAGTCATATTATAGCCAAGGGGTTTTTTTGAATCACCTTGAAAAGGAACATGATTATGCTACACATAAAGCATGGAAAACAAACCATTCCTATTTTTAAATCTTGACACACCTTCCCAAGAGATGTGAGAAGCCAAACCTGGGAGTTCAAGTGCTCCAAACACTGTTGATCCTTATTCTCTCTGCATATTAGTTAACATTGATTTCTAAGCTAAATCCAAACATTAGCATTTTTGCCATTTAAAAATTAATCTTCCTAATTAAATACTGTACAACTTCAGGAACAGAAAGCATTAGAACTGAAACCTTTAAAGCAAAAAAAGTGGGGAAACAAAATTGTTCATTACTTCATAAGCAGCTACATGCAATAAAAAGCACCCTCTTCAAACAGTTTTGAAAACCATGAGCAAACCCTTGTGCAAAGTAACATGATGTTCAATAGGGTAACAGCCTCCATGAAACAGTATCCTTTAGAGTTTATTTTACAGTTCTGCTAAGAGAACAGTGTGAAATATCCACTTTTACTTCAGGAGCATGCAAAATGCACACAATTGGATGGCTGTGAGAGACACTGCAATAAGGGAATTCTGTAAGCTGTAAAGAGGTCTGCTGGAATTGCCACCACATGCCCATGAAAAAACCTTCAGGGTTATCAAGGGCATACTCAAGACAGCACTTCTCCTGTCGCATCCTGGGATGTATTTCTTTTGCTTTCTCTCTGGGCCACAACCAATTCAAATAGCAATCTTCTTAACGGCTCAGAGTTTTGCTTCCTACAGAGTCCATTTTCCTAAAGGACCACAGTGACATATACGAGCAACCTGATTCTTTATCTGTTAATGATCTCTCTCTTCTTTAAGCTTACAGGAAAAGATGCTCCACAGCCAGAACAAAATAGCAGACAGGAAGAGGAAGTCTGCCTTACTGATGGAAAAGCCCAAGGACAGCAACAAGCTGGAAAAATTGGCAGGAGCGACATACTTAGTTGTGAGGAAGGAAACCCTATGAAGAGGGCGGTTAAATGCAACACCATGCAAACCTCAGTAGTGGCCCCATTTACATTTAAATGAAATTACAAAAAGATTCCATCTTTTTATAATTTTATTTTCAGTTAGTGATGTGGCAAGGCAAATAAAATTATTTTATTTTTAAAATAAATTTAAAAATAATTTTTATGCCTTGACATTCATATTTTTATGTCACAGCTGTGACATAAAATAACACAACTCATCCATGGAGTTCCAGCATCCGAACAGGAACAGGAAAAGAGCACTTTATTTTTCAGACTTCAACATTTATAGAATTCTAAAAGTGACAGTGGATTGGAGGATGACATTGCCACCTTTCCAACCACACTGGTCAGACTAACAGTCCATCAAAATTCTCCTCCTACAGAGAAGAATGCAAACAATCATTATTTACATGAAAGTGTGTGAGAAACTCCATTGCAAGAATGTAAACATCAGAAGGCTTAGAAAATCTCAAAAGAACAGGGCCACACTTCAAGCAAAGATTAATCCAGAAGGAGAAGCTCCTGAACTGTTAAGTCACTTCAGCCTTGTAAAGCTAGACAGTAAAGGCTCAAGTAAATAATTTTTATATTTTGACAATAAGCCAGAGGACTTGGCTGGTTTCTGAAACTGGACTTCTGTAATACAAGTTTTCTGTGACTTAGCCAGATAAATGCAAACTCTGTGTAAGAAGCTGGTGTGTGTTTCCACTAGGAGGGGACCAATGGTCTTATTTGCTCTTAAAGCCTGGAATGAGAGTAGCAACATCTATAGTTACCAGTTCCTGGTGCAGCCATCAGCTAGGACAGTAACACCCAAACCTGATGGACAGCCCATTAGAGAAACAAGGTGTGAATGATAACAGCTATTTACAGGAAGCCACAAATTGTCTCAGTTTTGGATACTGAAGATAGCATCTACAGCAGTGATCAGCTAAGGCTGGTTGGTAATTGCAAGAGAGCACACACATGCATCTAATCTTAATCTTCTACACCATTAGTAACATGACAGTGATGCTACCCCAGGTAGAACTCTCAATCTTGGCCCTTAAAACAAGATTTTGCCCTTTTGGCAAACCACTGCAGCTTCTCAATGTGCTTCAGAAACATCTGCAAATACAGCAGCAAACATCCCGCTCAAATAACTTCAGGATCAGAAATCAGCATGTCTACAGGAAATGGAAGTCCCGAGATAGCTTTGATGATCAACTGCCCAGGAGTCTTCTTGAGGAGCTAAATGAGTGCATATGATTTCAGGGGAGGAACAGGGATGCCACACAAACATTCCTGTCCATCCTCAAGGTTTATTTTGAGCTCCTTGGAAACACAGTAAAAAACCCTGTACTGACAGAAATGGGAGCACAGCTGAATCCTGAGCAGTACACATTCAAAAGTCCAAAGACAACATATCAAGCTTGAATATGAGCAAAGATTTTTCCCCTTTGGTGCATGAAGAGATGGTCATAAGACTGCCCTGCACAGCTCCAAAAGATACTGAGGTGAGTACAAACTAAAGATGCAGTTTTGGCTTCAGCACTACATTTTCTGAACAGCAAGTTATTTCTAATGCCATAACTTCACCCCTTCCTAGTTGTGTATTCTTAATTCCTGTGTTATCTCTAGTTACACAGAGCTAGACCAAGCCTGTGTTACTTCTGAACTACTTAGGACTGAAGATTTATATTTAGGCATAATCTTTCTCAAGATATAAGGGACAATTTCCAAAGATCTTATGGCACCTGAAGATTAAAGATACAAGCTTTTTAGTCATTCCAAACAGCATTTAATTAATACCTACCAGGCACTTAACAACCCTAAACCCTAAAAGCCTAAATACTCTCCCTACCCCCCAACTCCTCCATAAAACCTCAGACATATTTAACTTCCACCATAGGCCAGCCCAGCTGAACTGGTGTGTTTGGGACTTCAGCTGGTCACTTGTTTCTTCATGTGGCTAACTTAGGAATTGACAGCCTCCTAAACATTATTCCTCTCCCTCCCCAAAAAGTAGTGCCACTATTATTATTGAATGAGACAAGGAGGAAATTGCTGCTGCTCTCAAGAGCTCATGCTTCTGAATTCCCATCCCTTTCCCTAAGCACGAACCCAGCATTAGGAGTCGAGTACATAAGTGGAAGTTTGATTGCAACTGTTGGAAAGGATTAATCCCTGCCTGGGCAGCTGACTTCCACAGTGCAATAATTAAGTGGAACCGTTGCACAAGATGAAGCATGAGGAAGGAAATTAGAGCATGCCATGTCAGGGTTGTTTTGTGCTGGAGCTGTCCCCACCTGGGCTTACACTCCATCATGCTCACTTTAAGCAATGCTACCAAGCATCTGGACTAATCCATTATCCCAGGATGAAGTGAGGAGAACACAGGGCCAATCTCATTGTCCTTCTTTGTAACTAATTGCAGGAGACAGTGACTTGCTGCTGTGTGGGAATGGAGGTAGAAAGACAAAGCCCACAAGCAAGCAATATGAGACAATCAAAGCTGAAAGTAAATATAGACATCATCCTTCAGCAACAGAACTTGCGCCTTTCCTAAACACCAGGCATAGAATTGCCCACCCAGATAACATTAAAAAACAAAATAAAAATTAGATTACAACAAATGCATTATACAAAATATAGAAAAGTGGAAAGGCCTGATGGCACACACAAACCTGCTGCTGCCCAATAAAGCTCTGACTTATGCCAACAAGTCACTTCAGAGGCAGAAAGTTTTGGTCTACCTAGCCTGACACTGACACAGGGCTCCACATTGAGGGTGGCAGTGCTCTGCTAGGAATGCCCTTTACTTGAAAACTCTAAGAGCATCAAGGAAGACTTTAACTGCAAAGGGCACAATGTCCCTGCTCCCATCCTAGCTCAGTGCCAGGTCTCCCAAAAGCCTTCTTCATTCCCCAAAGTGTCATGGGTTGACCCTGGCCCAATGCCAGTGCCCCCATGAAAGCACATTTTCCCGAATGGTTACTGTGAGATGTGACCCAAAATCCAGCAAAGCAGGCTCCATCATCTCAGGGGTAAAGGAATAAAGCTTTATTACATCTACTATAAACACAAAAAGAAAAGGAAAAAAAAACATGCACATACACACAATGTCTACAATGGAAGTTTCAAAACCACTTCTCCTCCCCCCACCTTCTCCTATCAACACCATGAGTCAAGGCTTTACCTTCCCAATCCAGTAACCACCCCTCGAACACTCAATTCTCTGCCCAGTACCATCTCTCACTTTACCACCTCCCAGTTCATCAGGAGAGAGGAGTCTCCCTCTCGCAACACAGGCCTCCCCTCGGAAGCACAGTCGAACCCTCCTGTGCTTCCATCGGCACACCTGGCAGCCATCCAGGGAAAATCTGCCAGGGTG